>JAGFMF010011574.1:7231698-7356831 GCA_019455555.1 Galemys pyrenaicus | reverse complement strand
TGCACAAGGGACTGAGGTGATGGTGCACGGGTGAAATGGTGGTGGGTAATCCCTGGGGACTACAAATGATGTCAAATATAACTAATAATAAAAAAAAAAGAAAAAAAATACAAAAAAAATATATTAGCGCAAAGAAACAGAAGATAGATTATAGAAGCGGCTCCCAGAAGCAAAATGAATAGGAGAAATAGGGAGAAGTTTTAAAAAGGCACAGATATTCAGTTATAAATTAACAAACATATAAAATTAATACATAACATGATGACCTAATGTAATAACACTGTACTATGTAATTGAAATTTTCTAAGAGAAAACTTAAATGTATAAAAGTTAAGATGTAAGGTGATAGGTATGTTAATTAAGTTAATAGGGAAATTATTTCAGTCTATACATATACCAAATTATCACATTTTACCTTAAAATCCCTTACAACTTTGTCAACTATGTATCAATAAAGATCAAAAAAAAAAAAAAGGGAGAGAGAAAATGCTATTAACATCAAATAGCCCTCAGTTGAATTTTATAGTTTCGAGAAGGAAAATAATACATTATAATTCTTACATCAATTCTTTTTCTATAGATAAGAGATTTAAGTATATTTGAAGACACTGTCTTCCATGAAGGTTAGTTGTTTAGCAATAGCCACCAATATATATATATATATATATATATATATATATGGCAATTTGGGACCTTATTCTTAAAGTATCAAGATGAAAGAAGTGTGTTTGGGAAGGTGAAGTCAGCATCATAAGCTCTGTCTCTCCCCTTCAATCTACAGCTAATAAGACATCTATAATTCAACACAAGTTCCTCTGCTCAATATACCAGGACACTGGTGTGATCCATATGTGTATATCTGAAGGTGGGTGGTTTAGAACTCTGAGCAGAACTCACAGAAAACAATAGCGGGGCTTGCAAACCCAACACAGGGATGTGGCCCAGAGAAGGCAGGAGTGCCATAGGTGCCTGCATCCATGGTCCTCGTGAATCCTACAGTAGTAGCAGTAGGGGTTAAAATAAAAGCCCAGAACCCCATTGAGAAGAGCAGTGAAGTTGTTCATTCTTCCTACTCTTCCCCAGCAACACTGGTACCTCCCAAAACAAAAGCAGCATCCTGCAATTCAGTCTAGTGCCTAGAAAGGAGGGAGCAACAGAGTGTGTGCCTAAAAATCAAGGCATCAGTATAGAATTAAGGCATCAGTATGGGGTTTCCAAGGAAGAGGGCAGCATCAGAGGCCAGACCTGCAAGTCAGAAACATAACCTTCAACACACTCCATCTCCATCTGAAGCAGCAGCAGCAGCTTTCATAATTTCCATCTACATCCCCCAGGAGGTAGGTGGTAGGGACATTGGCAGCTGAGTCCTAACACAGTGGTGGTGCCCATCAACCTGGAGCCCTGGTGGCAAGAGTACCTAATGACCAGCAATCCAGAGGCACGAGCATCAAGAACAAGAGAACAAGTGAGTTCTCTGGCAGAGGAGTGGATGGTAGAAATTACTGGCTATTAAATATAGCCATGAGAAAATGAAGGAAAGGAAACCAAAAATGCATGTGATAGCATCATGTACTGTAAAACAAAAGAAAGGACTCTAAAATTGTGGTGGTAAATCCATGGGAACCACAACTGATGTCAAATATATATATATATAAATATTTAAAGAAAAAAAGAAAGAACAAGCTGTTGAAGCAGTATCCAAACTTTTTCTATCAATAAGATATTTTTACTACTTCCATGAATCTTTAATTAATGCACTGACAGAGGAACAACTCATCCAGCATGGTGAAAAATGTCAGTAAAATAGTTTTGCAAAAAAAAAAGAAAATGACAATTATCCTTAAATGAAACTTAAAGCCATCAAAAACAGATATCTGTTTGACTGAGGATTCAAAACAGATACCAGAAAGAAATTCAACAAGCTACAAGAATCAGAAAATCCAGTTCAGTACCCTTAGGAATAAAATCAATTAACAAATGGATTATATTATCAAAGATAGTGAAACTCAAACACACACACACATACACACACACACAATGAAGTAAATATTTAGGATTTGAATCTAAAGAACTCAATAAATGAGGTGAAGACTGCAAACAAAAGCATTGGAAACAGACTGTGGAAGAAAGAATTAGTGATATAAAGGATAAAAATGTAGGAATGAATCAGGTGAGAAAGGATAAAAACCCATAGTATTTTTCAAAATGAAGCTCTCTGAGAAATAGCCAACTTCATTAGGGATGTTAATAGGTCTCCCATATGTGTGGGGTGGAGGGTGGGGAGAAAAAAGGAAAAAGCGGAGAATTTATTTAAATAAATGGTAGCTGAGAACCTACAAAACCTAGGAACTAGAACAAGATATACAAGTTTGCAAAGCTAATTTGTTTGATTATCTCAAAACAAACTTCAACATAGCAAAGTTTTAAAAAGTCAATGAAAAAGAATTTTAGAAAATTTGGGGAGAGTACTCCCATTATGCTCTCTTTATCACAAAAGAAACTCTTCAGGCAGGAAGAAATACAAATCAAACCACAATAAATTATCACCACACAACCGTTATGAGTATTATCAAAATGACAAGAAATATTCAGTGTTGGTGAAAAGTGGAGAGAAGGGAAACTGGTACCATCTGGAAAACAATATGAGAATCCCCCTAAAATTAAGAATATGAATACTGGATCACCCAGCAATTCTACTTCTGGTTATTAACCCAAACAAAATAAAAACACTAATTTGAAAAAAAAAAATGCATCCCTATATTGATGCAGCATTATTTACAATAGCCAATACATGCAAACAACCTAAGTATCCATCTGCTGCTGAATGAAGGAACAAAAGCATACATGCACACACACACACAAAGAGGAATACAAATACTATACAATTTCACTCATGTGGAATATATAGAAACAAAATGAACAAGCTAAAAAGCAAACTCTTAGAGACAGAAAACTGGTGGTTACTAGAGGGTAAGGGAATTGATGGAAGGGTGAAATGGCAAAGGAATTAATTGTATGGTGAAGGATGAAAATTAGACTTTTTAAAGTTTACTTTATTCAGGTAACAGTTTACAAAACTAGAATTCTGTTGATGATATTTATATCTCATATACATGTACCTAATACAGTGTACCTAAAATGTATATAATATTGTGTACCTAACACATAATGTTATTAATCAATGTAGCCTCAATAAAATGTATCACAATGGTACATCCATTAAAAAAGAAATGAGGGGCCTCGCTGGTGGTGCAGTGGGTTAAGCAATGCACTATGAAGCAAACCTCAGCCACTGCAGCACGAGTTCCATCCCTGCTGCCGGCCAGGGAGGGGACCCACATGGTGAGGCAGACCTCTCCTGCCTTGCCTGCTGCTCCCCTCAGCAGTGTGTTTTCAGTCAGTCTGCCTGTTCTGCTCCTCACTCTGTCTGTGGTGAATCCTCTTACCCGCCCCCCACACCTCTGGCCTGTACCCCAGTGCTTGTGTGCATAAATAAATAAATCTTTAAAAATTAAAAAAGAAATGAATATTGGCTTATAGGCTATTAAAGTAAAGATCATACCGGGAAACTTTAATGTAAGTATAGAGACTGGAAAGACATTAAGGTTTGTCCAAAAACAAGGGGAAAAGAAAATAAGTTAAATAATATGGAAAAAGACATAAAACTTTGTTTTGTACCCTAAATATTTGTACTTTAGTAAGGTTGAAGCCATATACACAAAGAAGCATATCATACTGGGCATGGCAGAATGAGTCACTGCTTTTTGGAATTCAATACTATTTTTCCCATATGGTTAAGTTACTGTGCAGAACAGTCTATTATAAAAATCTTATGTAGTCCGTAATATATTTTAATTATATGCATGATATAGGACACATTTCTAGATAATTTGTATCAGTTTCAAACCTAAGATAGTAAGTTATGCCATTATACAAGGATCTGCCTTTTTACCATTGCTAATAGTCTCTTGTAGTTATCTTTACCTACATTTCCCCTTTTCTTGGTTTATTATATCTAGGTAACATTAAGTCCTATAAAGAAAGTGGCTATAAATTTCTAAAGAAAACTATAAAGTGTTTGTTTGAATATTATCAGAAAGAAAAATCTAGAATTTGTTTAGTAATGAAATGTGAAAATAAGGACCTTAATATCTACTTGAAGAATTTAGGAATTCTAGAAGTTCTTAAATGAACATAAATCTATACAATAGGATGATGACAGTATTCTGCAGTTAATCAAAATATTGTAAAATTTTCATCAATTTTTAATATAGGCATTATTTATTTTTATTCATATTGCATATTTAAAATAGGCCTATATTATGAATTCAAAGGAAATACTAGGCATATAAAAGACATGAAGATAAATTATATATTGACTGTAAATATTCATGAATTAAGTTTAGATCAATCAGTTTACAAACATCTTGTTGACTTAGTTTTGATATGTGTTCCCAAATCCACTTTTTCTTTACTTAGTAACTCAGCTATAGAAAATGGGCCTCTGAAGTATCAAAGACCTCAAGGAAGAACAAGCAGCATTTCACATGTCTTAGTTGTTCTAGGAAAAATTAGATGTTTTAATTTTCAGAAATACTAATAAAAGGCATATCCATTATTGATTTGACGTATAAGGTTGAAATTTTGATAAAATTTTCCAGTTCTTATGGATAAGCAAAAAAAAACCAAAAAACAAAAATGGTACTATCCATCACCTCTCACTTAAACAAGAAGGAATTAACATGTTTGTATAAGCAGTGAGGAACTGGCTTATACATGTTTTGTTTTGCACATTTAAAATTATTTGCCATTATAAATGTTAATTTTTACAACATGTTTAAATTTAAAAATTGGGAGATTTTATTTTTAAATTTTTTTTGGATTTTATTAGATTTAATTGTATTTGATATCACTTGTAGTTCCCAGAGAGTTTCTACCACCATTTCACCCGTGCACCATCATCTCAGTCCCTTTATGCTCTCATCCCCCTCTTTGTCTTCCCCTCTGTTCTCCCCGCCATGATCCCTTTGGTTTATCTTTGACCTTTTGATCTTACTGAGTTTTGTTTGTTTGTTTTTGGTTGTAATTGCCCATTTCCTTGAGCTTTCTTTTATTTTTTTGTTTTCTTCTTTTTTATTTTTTGTTGTTGTTCTTTTACATTCCTCCTAATAGTGAAGCCATCTGATATTTTTCTCTTGCCTTCTGACTTGTTTCACTGAGTATAATTCCTTCTAGCTCCAGCCATGTTTCTATAAATGGCCCTAGGTTATCATTTTTGATTGCTGAATAATATTCTATTGTGCATATGTACCACATCTTCTTGATCCAGTCATCATCTACTTTTGGGCATTTGGGTTGTTTCCAGGTCTAACCAATTATAAATAATGCTACAATAAACATGGGGGTACAGTATACTGCTGGTAGGAATGCAAGTTAATCCAACCACTATGGAAGGCTGTATGGAGGGTCCTCAGTCTCCTAAAAATAGAATACCATATTACCCAGCAATCAATTCCACTCCTAAGGATCTACCTAAATGATACAAAAACACCAATCCAAAAATTGGGAGATTTTACATAAAAATTTTGATTTCTGGCTTAAGGTGAGAAAGACACTGGCCCACTATCACTGAACCTTATAGTAAGTGTGACTTAGCCACTTAGACACTGTGTCCTCACCTTGCTCACATATATTATCTATCTAGCTCCAACAGATTCTGAAGTATTTAGTCCACAAAATTTGTACTAAAAGCATTACAAATATGGGAAGACATACAAATACAGTCTGAATTAAAAATGGTGGTGAGTTCAGACACCCAGAATTCTAAATTATATCATACTCATTTTTTGTTACATGTTGTAGAGTTGTGTAATATATAGTCATTGAATGAAGTTAAGAACAAAAACACTTCAGAAAGTAGAATGAAAATATCTGTAAATCCCTGAGACTCCTCTTGTGCAGCTTTTGTTTGGATTTATAGTTTTTCAGAACTTGAAAATGATTACACAAGATAACTATTCCTAAATTCATTGTTTCGAACAAGCATGTGCACCTCCAACTGCTAGTTGGCTAAAAATGAAGATGACTTGGGAAAATAATCTGCTGGCTGGATCAATATCATCAGGGAAATTCCACAATTGACTGCTACATCTAAACATGCAATAGCACCTGCACTTGACATTCCCCGGGCCTACCTCTCATTTCAAATGCTACCATGATGGACAGCTCCATGTGACCTTAGGCACACCTTGTGCAATTGGGACATTACCTCAAGCAGGAGAGTGAATTTGCTTACTTTCTTCCTGCCAACAGCTTTAATTTTGATCTACCTGGTCCATGGAAAGGTATGGCTTTAGAGGAGTTAGTGCCTCTCAAGGAAATCTTTGATCATGGGGCCAGTGGCCCAGTGGACAAAACACTATAACCTCTTGTCCTTCAGAAGATATGTAAAATAGTGAATTAGATCATGTCAGGGCTGAGACAAGCACAGGGGATTATGGTGGTGGTGAATTGGTGGTGGGAATTTCATGGGGAAATCATACATTATAAAAATATGAAGGTTGATACAATACATATTTATTAAAAATAAATAGCAAAAAAAAAATGGGTTAGACTTTCTATCCTTTCCCCCAGAACTGTAGTTTGAAAGCTGCACAGAACAGTGAAAAAACCACACAAAGGGAAGATTATATCCATGTACCCACAGTCAGGTGGCAAGGGCATTTTATTCACCTGAAAATTAGTAGCATGCTACATATTACTAGGAAGAATGGTGCCAAGAGATAAAGTTGATGGATATCATTTCCTTATTCAGTTTAGTGCACAGCAGGCAGAGTGCTTTTTTTCTTTCTTTCTTTCCTTTTTTTTTTTTTTTTTAAGGGAGACAGAAATAGAAAATCACAGGCAGGAGAGAGACAAGCATATGGAAGGAAAGGCCAAAGAAAGGATATGGCAAAGAGCATAGAGACACAAACTGTACTTGACAATTACATCTGGAGTGACACAAAAACATGAATGATAATTTAGGCAAAAATAACTTCCTGATTAGCTCAACATTTTAGAACTTCTGTAGCATTTATTTGGACATAGAATTTCTCCACATTTTCACAGGTGAAAATGTGACAGTTTTCCTTTTATATGAGAAATACCCTCATTTCCAACATGATGCTTGGCACGTTATACTAGTTTTTCAATAACTGTATGCTGAATAATGAATGAATGATGTTCAGAGAATGCGAGATACTGTTGGTTAAGTCTTCAGTGTGTTTGAAAATTTTCCTCCGATCTATTTATTAATTGCTTTCTGTCCTAAGTGAAAGATGTTACACTGATTTTGTCTTGGCCTTATCTCTCTGACAACTGAATTCAAATGAGAAATCATTGCTCCAGGAACCAGGGAATAACATTTTTAATAAATATTCTAAAGAACAAAACACTTGCATTTTTGTATATATCGCAGTCTAAGTAGGACCCATCCATATACTTGTAGGTCCAGTGATAAAATCGGCATTGCTTCAAAATTGTGAGCCTTGGACAAATTTCAGTAATTAAATAATGACAGTAAACTTCACTTAGTTGGCATTATTATTGTGTATTTGAGTATAAAGGTCTAATACACTTTATGCATGTAGTTAGGTACTGAGATATATATACAGATAAGAATCTCTACCACAGTGTGATGGATATTGTCATTACTTTCAGCCATGCAGCATTTGACTCTCCTTTGCATATTTAGGAATATTTAACCATATGGATATTATTGGGAGAAAGAGAATTCCCTATGACAGAAGCTCAAAATGCCAGATTCATGCTTTCTCACATTTCCTTATAACAGAGACTCAGGCACGTGGTGTAGTTTTGCCAATCAGTGACATTTGTGCTGGCTTTGACTCAGAAGCTAATGGCACCAGAAAATGGAATCATGGATCTCTTTTCAGAGAGGCAAGCAGCAGTACTAAAGGTTACAGATTGAGTTTCACATGCAGTAGAGGTAGCAGAGAAAACCATTACACCTGGTAATGGGTAAGCAAAGATGGTGGCAGCTTCTTCACCAGATGAACTGGGTGCGTTGCTTTGTACTGAGATGACATCCATAGATTCCATTAATCTGATCCCTGTTAATTCATCCAACTGTACTGTATCTTTTAATTAAGTGCTTTTTTTGCTATCACAATGAAATTGCTGACTACACATACTCCTTTTATTCTAGTATTACCAAGTAGATATAGTCCTATTATGACTTAAGTTATAGTGATATATTATCCATACCATTAATAATACTTATTTTAAAAAATTCACTTAAAAAGGTAGGTAGGGACACTAACATTTATTTTAAACTTATCTAATACTTGGCATACTACTTATTAACATTTTATATCATTTACTTGGCTATAAATTGGATAACTACAAATTAGTTCTGATTTCCATGTAGCGGTCCAGTTTTCCCACTACTATTTATTGGAAACTTTCCCTTTTCCATGTATATTACTTTGTCTTGGATTAACCATCCATATAAGTGTGAGTTTATTTTCAGAAATAAATTCCATTTAAAAATATTTAAAATTCTATTTTAAAAAATCTATTTTATTGTTTTTTTTTTGTTGTTCAAGTACCATATTGTGATTAGTATATCTTTTCAGTGTAGTTTGATATCTTGGCATGAGATACTACCGTTCTTTGTTTTTGACAGATTGCTTTGTTATTTGGCATCTTTTGTGGTTCACGTGAATTTTAGTAATTTTGTTCTATTTCTTTGAAGACTATCATTAAAACTTTGATGTGATTGCATTGAATCTATATATTGCTTTGAGTAAATGGCCATTTTAGCAATGTTAATTCTTCCAATCCATGAGCAGGTTATATCATTTTCTTTTGTCTTCTATTCATTTTAACATATATCAGATTTAGAATATATATGTAGACTATAGAGAAACAAATAATATATATGTAGAATATAGAGGATATATGTAGAATATAGAGAAACAAAGTGTCAGATACAACCAAACAATAACAGACCCTAGAAAGCTAACTGTAGAATTGAGTCTACCAGAATGGAAGATCAAAGTGGAGAGGGAGGACAATGGAATTGGTGAAGGGCTTTAAATGCCTTTGTGGTGGCTGTGCTCTGATAACATACACCTGAAGGGTGTGATCCACTACCTCTAAACTGTAGGTAATCTTGTAAAACAATGTTATCGCAATATATTTTAATTTTGAAGATTTTAATTTTTAGCTTGTTAAGGGATATTACAAAATTAAAACTAGAATATGTATTTAGTGTATACAATACAGTACCTGGCATCTAGAGGATGTTCAACAAATGCTAGTTTCTCAGCTTACATATGTTAATATGTCTTCAAAGCAGTACTCACGTTGATTTGATAGGGAGAGTAGTGGTAAAAAAAAAATGTGGGCTAGGCCAAAAATTAACTGACATCCAGTAGGCTTAAATTGAAAAATTATGAGATTAATTTTGCACAGAAAATATGTACAGATAAGATACTTTGCAATCTTAGGTTTATGTGCCTTCTATTAATAAGGAAACATTTTATTCAATTTTATTATTTATAAATGGTATTCAAGCAGTGATAAGGCCAGGCTTCACTCCTAAATTTAGATTAAAGTGTACAACTGTCTATTTAACTCATTCCACTTGATGAGGATAGGCCCTATTTTGTACTTACTAGGCTGCTATAACAAAGTAGCATACTGGGTGACAACAGAAATTTATTCTCTTCCTGTTCTGGAGGATATAAATCTGAGAACAAGTTGTTGGTGGGGTTCCTTCCTTCTAAAGGCTAAAGGGAGAATCTGCTCCATGGTTTTATCATAACTTCACCTGGTCTTCTGCTGTCCATAGGACTTCCTGTACTTGTAAAGCAGGTTATCAAATAACATTTCACTTGCATCATTTTATTGTAACATTTAAAAAAATCCACTAACGTTGACTAAAACATTTGAAAACCTGCTTTCTTATATAGGTCATTATTCTTAAAACCATACTTTCTGAGAACCTATCAATGATGTCAAATGAGAAAATGTTGTAACTACATTACATTAGTCTCTGATTTCATCTTTACCTGGCATACTCCCTGTGTATGTGTACCTGTGGTTTCAAATTTCATCATATACTAAAGACACAGTTATATTGAATTAGGACCTAAACTAGTGACTTCAACTGAATAGGTCCTGAAAAAAACCTATTTCCAAATAAAGTCAGGCTTCAACATCATTTGGGTGAATACAAGCCAAATATAATAGTTCCTTAACTCTAATGTAGGCAAATATAAACATTTTCTTTATTCTCTTACTCCCACATGTCCAAATATTCACAGGTCTGCTCCTCCTATGCTTTTCTGTATCTTGAAAAAGTGGCATACCCATTCTTTTATAGTATTAGATGAATAATCAGAGATAAAATACAAGGCATGGATAAAAATATGGGCTTCAGAGCCAGTTCTTGCTGGTTGTAGAATCTTGAGAGGTTACTTATCCACTGTATAGCCCAGATTCTCTTCTATTAAATGGAAATTATACTAACCCACCAATTAAGAATCAATGACATATGCCAATTAGTAACTTCTATATATGTGGAATCAATAATTTTCTTTTCAAATTTGTAATTTGTCCTTGGAGTAAAGACATTACCTAATATGTAATAATGAAGTCATATATATGACAGGAAAAAAAGAAAAGTGTTTTTCCATAAATATTCATGTGTACAAAGTTCTTATGGCAAAATGATATTTATTGGGAGAAAAATACACAATGCTCAATAATCTAAACAATCTAGGTTGTTGAAGTCTTCTTTCAAATGGTTTATATAAATGTAAATTGAATAATTTTTTTTTGAGAACTGAAAGCCTAAAATCAGAGAAAAGTCATTTTAGGGAATACATTCTGAACAAATATTGTAATTTTTTTTCTTTAAGAAGTGATAATCTTATTTTTTCATGTGTATGTCTCTATTAAAAATGTGTGAAAAATCAGTGTGATTTTGCAGCCTTAAAAGAATAAATAGATTGAGAATTGTAATGTCACATGTAGAGAATGGATCACTTCTTTCTAATAGAGAGACCACACAACAGTGGCAATTTTTTAAAATAAAGTGTAAATTCACAATTATAATATTTAAATATAAAAGCTAAGTTATAGATTCATTATTTTGTATAGATTTGTTTTATTTCTTTAGAGACTTCTAAGATCAGAAATATGAACTTTACCTGTTCTGAAGAATCACAGAATTGAAGTGGTGATTCTAATTTATAACTAGCAAGACTGATGTAGACAAAGGAAAATGGCTTATCTAAACTAAGGTAGAATTACTGCCTGAAGCTAGAAGAGAAAGTCTGTGGGTTCTTATTGGTTAGTCCTGATTTTTAGTCCCATTCTGAGTCACAAAGGGTTATTTTACGAAGCTATTATAAAATGAATACAAAAGTTTTGGCAATATATGCAAATTAGAGCAGAATTGTTATTATTTCATTATTCTTGGTTACTTCAGATGAAAGTATTTAATGACTTATTACTTCAAGTAGTATTACTTACCCTTTACACTTAAAGTAATAGCTGATGAAAATTACACTTTTCCCTTCCCAGTAAAGTTGTTCTTTTCCTATGTCAACATATATTTTGTGTATTTGGAAAGACTGTCAAGAAAGTATGATTTTCACAAAAGGAACTAGTTTTATGTCCTTATATAAAAGATCTCTCAGATTCCTTTCAATTTTGCCATTAAAAAGGTCTGGTTATACTGATGTCATTAAGATGGCAAGAGAGGATGTTCTTGCTTGGTTCCTAGGAACAACAAACATTTAGTCAGGAACAGTAGTTCACTGAGAGAATCCCATCATATGGTAATGAGGCTGAAGCCCAGGCTGTACCTCATAGGGTATTATTAACTATACTAAAAAGGAAACTGAGAAGATCCACACACTGTTGTGAAGAAAGGTAAAGACAGAACCACAGTGGTGGCAGTGGCGGTTCTGTGAGAAATGAAAACAGCAGGACTCCTAGTTGGCCAAGGGCCCTAGAGGAGGAGTGTAGAAAGTATGTTGTCATACCAGTGAAGCCCAAAACAGAGGAGCTGGGGTGATCCACACAGGCAAGGAGAGCAACATAGAAAGCTCTCTTTATTCCTCCCACCTTCACCACTCAGGATCTGTACAAGCACTGACTCTGATAGGAAAGTAGACAATTGAGCCTCAATTATGGGACCCAGAGGGATTAATAGTGCCATGCATACAAAGCAGTCCCCCTCCCAAGCACATGGAGGATTACTGAGGCCATCTCCTCCTCCACTCCTGATATAGCAACTGACATTTACTGATCTGAAAACCCACTGTATATAGTAAGAACAAATATTTTTTTTTTTTTTTAAATTGACAGCAACATCTTCTGGAGAGGGGAAAAAAAAAAAAAAAAAGCAGCTCAGTTCTAAATTGCTATCCTGATTCCCTATGGCTTGCCAGAAAGGAGGATCAAACATATACAATAAACATAATACACAGAGCAAGGAAAATAAAGAAAAAAAATCATGAGATTATCTCATTAAGTGCAGAAAAGTGTTTGACAAGTTTCAACATCCTTTTATGATATAAAACATAAGACAAAAGAATATAGAAGGAATGTACCTTAATAGAATAATGGCCATTTTGACAAGCCCATAACCAACATCATACTCAAGGGTGAAAAGTGAAAATTTTCCCTTTAATATCTGTATCAAGGCAAGGATGTACACTCTCAGCACCATTATTCTTATAGTATTGAAGTTCTAACTAAAACAGTTAAAAAAGGGTATCAATTTGGAAAAATAAAACCATCAGTGTTTGCAGATGACTTAATAATATACATAGACAACACCAATTCCACTAAAAAAAAGAAATTTATAGAAATAATAATAATTTAGTGGCAGGCAACAAAATGAATATGTCAAAAAAACACATGCCTTTACTATACACAAATAATAAACAAATAGGAAGACTAAATTGGTTAAATAATTTCATTTACAGTCACATCAAAAAAAATTGAATACCTTGGAATAAACTTAACCAAAGAAGTAAAAGACCTGTTCACTGAAAACCCTAAGATATTGTTGAAAGAAAAAAAAAAATCTTGTTCAAAGAAATAAAAAAATCATGAAATTTATTTAGAATGACCAAAAGACCCTATCTGTAAAAAGAAACCTAAAGTAAAAGGACAAAAATGGATGTATCATGTTCCCTGAATTCAAACTATGCTACAAAGAAATGTAATTAAAACAGCCTGGCATTGGAAATTAAAAAAGGCACAGCAGATCAATATAGCAGAATTGAGAACTCAGAAATAAATGAAAAAATATGTTAACAACATATTTATGACAAAAGAGCCAAGAGCATAAGTGGAGCAGGAATATTCAATAATTGGTGCTGGGAAAACTCTTGCAAAAGAATGAAACAAGACCACTGATACCGTACATAAAAATTGATTCACAAAGGTGTAAAGAATCAGTGGTCAGGCTTGACACTATAAAATACACAGAAGAAAACAAAGGCAAAATATCTCATGACACTGGGTCCCACAGATGTCTTTGGGCCTTGAATCCAACAGCAAGGGAAACAAAAGCAAAAATTAACATTGGGGAATAAATCAAAGTAAAAAGCTGCTACACAGTGAAAGAAACTAAATGAAAGACAGCCTACTAAATGGAAGAAATATTTGTATATCATCCATATGATAAGGGGTTAATATTTGAGAACCACTCATACAACTCAACAACAAATGAGAACCCAGAAAATTCCAAAAAAACATTCATCATCATCAGGGAAATGCAAATCAAAATAAAGGCAATACGATCTATGACATAGATCTTAAACTACATGGCAAGGAAAATAAATGACTATGTAAAATGACAAAGTTTTGCACAGAGAAAAGAAACTTATCAACATCAGGCAAAGATATCCTATTGGATGGGAGAAGATATTAGCATAGCACATGTTCAACAAAGGGGTAAGAGGCTATATGTGTATATATGTTTATATATATATATACATACATATATATTTTGAATTCATAAAACTCAATAGAAACCAAAATAATCCATTTTTAAAAAAACGAGCAGAAGATTTAGATAAACACTTTTCCAAAGAAGACATACAGATGGCAAAAATGTATAAGAAAGGACAGTCCTTCATCACTCATTATTAGTGAAATGAAATCAAAACAGCAATGAGATATCACCTCATACCACTGAGGATGACCACTGTCAAAAAGACTGGACAAAGGCCTCCCTCATGGCACAAGGGTTAGCTATCAAGCTACCACCAGCCACTGAGGCAAGAGCTTAATTAACCCCCCAGTCAGGTACCTAACCCCCATGGCACAGCACACCTCTCCTGTCTCACCTGCTGTTCCCCTCAGCAGTATATTTCAGTAGATCCGCCTGTTCTGCTCCCCACTGTCTCTGGTGAATCTTTTCACCTGTCACACTTCTGGCCTAGACCTCAGTTCTTGTATGCATAAATAAATAAATCTTAAAAAAAAGACAGACACATGTGTTGACAAGGCTGTAGAGAAAAGGGAAGTGTCATGCACTATTGATGAGATTGTTGTAGCCAGATGGGAATTCCTCAGAAAAAGTAAACATAAATAATATATGATTCAGCTTATGTATCCTAAATTCCTATTTATCCAGAGTATGAACACACTGATTTAAAGATGCATATATGTACTTCTATGTTTATTGTAGCATTATTTATAATAGTTGTGTTGGAAAAAAAGTGCCCAAGGACAGATGAGTGTGAAGAAGAGGTGGTATATATATACACAATGTAATACTACTCAGCTGTCAAAACAGATGAAATTTTGCCATTTGCAATTCTAGTCCTATGGGTGGGACTAGACGGTATTATGCTTAGTGAAATAAGTCAAAGACAAACTTCATATGGGACATAAACAAACAAACAAAAACAAGAAATAAAACAAAAAGAAACTTTTAGATTAAGAACAAAATAGTAGTTACCAGAAATGAATGGTAAAGGGCTTTGTAAACCATGTAAAAGGGGTCAACTGCTTGGTAAAGGACAAAACTGGACTTTTACCAGTGGAGTAAATATAGTACGTACAGATGTTAATTTATCATGCCCACACCCGAAAATATATATTGTAACATTATTTCAATAAAAAGCATAAAATTAAAATAAAATATTGCCAATTTCCCAACATCTGTGTTTGAATGATCCCATTTTAATGAATCACTATCATGTTTCAGGCTCTGGAAAATGCCATTTTCCTGGACTTTGAAATCTAGCCCACTATGTTCACCATCTGGGGGTTGGGCAGGGATAATCCCTCTGGACTCTTCAAGAATTTAGCATAAGGGAAGAATGAGTTTTCCCTTCTTTCACATACTATGTGTTATCAGTCAATTTTATGAAAAGCTGTTTGTCTTTGTTCTGTTTTTAGTTAACCTGGAATCACAATGTTGGATCCCATCTGGAGAAGCCTCTCACTGGGAGATAAAGAACTAGTTATGTATGCCACAAGTTAACCATTTGCTGCTGAGGAGAAGTTATATACTATTTTAGTAAGAACTGATCAGTAAGATTCACCAATTTTTAAAATCCAAAGAAGGTGTTTTGCATAGATCTTGGACTTGGATTTGTAAAACTGCATGCTCTAACTGAATCTTCAGTGTAGTTTTTAGTCAATGTAAGTTTATGTTAGAACATGATGGGTTGCTAAATTTTATAAAAGATTATCTACAAGTGAGCATAGTCATACAATGCTGCTTTTGCCTTCAATGGCATGTCTTATTCTTTCAGACAGATTGTTTACATTTTGGATTGTTGTTAACAACAACAAAAAAACCCCTCCACATTATGCTATAAAGAAGGAAACATTGCGACACGCAGTTGTATTCCTTCCCATAATCCTCCTACGACAATATAATTGCTGTTTAGTTAATAAGCCTAAGTACCAGTGATGAATGTAAGTTTATGTATGGCATATTGATGATAATATCTGAGTAGGATAAGCTGCCAAATGAGAGGCAACGAAAAAGAAATATTGCAGTCCAAATTGCATTCCAAATAACTATTTTTCACTCTGTGCAATCAAAATTGTATAGTGTACAGTTATTTCCATAAACATCCATTGGTGCTGTAGAATAAAAATAATAACTTCATGTTATTCACAGCAGATGCTTGTAACATAAACCTACACACCTGTGGTGACTAGGATTTAGTAATTTCTCCATGATTAAGGAAATGTATGCTTACGGCTCTGCTATTGCAATGGGTTGTTTATCTTTTCTATTAGACTTGTAATTAATCATCAAGGCATGAATGCTTGATGCCAGGTAGATTTAATATTCTGTTATGCAGTTTAGGATTGGATACAAAATGCGTTGCACCATAAATGAAACACAAAACGTTCTACAATATTTCTTTGTTTGCCAGCCACATATAGGGTAAATGAGATGTAGCAAAAGGGAGAATCTAAATCCACAGAGAAAAGTGGACCTTTCTTAGTTCAAGCTAAATGGTAGTTCTTCCTTCCTTACACTTGCACAGTTTTAATAGATCTATTTTGCTACTGTTAGTGAAAGGGGGAAATGAGTTTCTATGAATGTAAGTGGGGAAAAACACCCGTTAAATGATAAAAAGTTAATAAAGTAAACATGTTGACAGTCTACACAAAGGGAGGATCAAGTTACAGAAATGTAGGTGTCCACTAAGCACAGCAAAAGCTCTTAGCTAACTCTGGTGAAAGGTTCTAAATAAATCATATGTCAAAGACACATATGAAGGACCATGCATCTTTAGTACTATCAAGAGAAGAAAAGAGAGATAGAGAGAGACATGAAGTCATTACTTTGTGTGTTGTACACAGCTTTGAAAAAAAAATGAAGACACTGTAGGTTAAAAATGAATCTTTTACCAAAATTGTTCTCCAAATATTATTTTGTCAGTTTACCTCAGCATTACACTTTCACGATGGAGCATGTCTATTTGAATAACTTGTTCTGCTTGCAAAGATATTCTAATAATTTACATGAATAAAGACTCTTTTTCAGGAATATTTTAAAGACTAAGAATGGGTTCAACTTATCAGAGCTTTGTATTGAGCTATTTATTGACCAAAGAAATCATTAGAAGGTAAAAGAAAACCTACCTCCTCTGTCAGGTAGCAGTAAGTAATTTAGAAATCTTAAATGGTAACACCAACGAAAGGCACCTGTGATTCTGTATTTCTGAATATACAGTACTGTAAGCCACTGTCACCTTTATGCATAAAAAATAATAGGGAATAAAAGCATATAGGAATAAAACTTCCCATTTTTATATTTCAGACAGATTGTTTATATCCTGGCATGTAAAATGAAAATTTACTACATCTCTGTTAAGACATCAATTCAATTAAAAAAATTGAATATCTTGACAATGTGGTAAAAGACTACTTGCAATACTATTAAAAGACCTGAAGTAGACGATGTTTTAATAAAAAATTATCCCAGATTCTTGATTTTACAATGAAATGACTATATTTTAATAATACTGTTTTAAAGTATGGCAAACTATGATCCATAAGCCAAATGCCACCATGGCTGGTCTGTTTTGTAAACAAAGTCTTATTACAACACAGTCAGTCCAAGCCCTTTGGCTGTTTGTGAGTTACCATAATGGCAAATTTCCTAGTTGTGGCAGTTGGCCCAGAAAACCAAAAATATTTACCTTAAATATTTACATAAAAATGTATGTAATGTAAAAAAGATCTTTTACATTAAAAAGTTTGCCAACACCTTGGTAAGTCATTTGAATTTCACTTAAGTGCTCACATCAACTGTGGAAAATGGCAGCCATCCCAAACATGTTACTTCCTCAATGAACAAAGAAAACTGTAAACTTTGAGGGGTTGTTAATTTAGAACTTCTTCAAAGTCTGGGGTTGACTTTACAAAATTAAAGGATATTTAAATTATTGCCTTTATTTGAATGATATTACCGCAAAGCTTCAGTGTTCTTCCTAACCTACATAAAAACCAATGGGAAATGTTGATATAAAAATGAATTGAGGAACCTTATTATAAAGTATATCCTCACCCAGTCCCTTTTCACAGTCTAAGATGTTGAGTTGCAATTTTTAAGCAGTTTTTCCATACAGCAGTCTTGTTTACAATTGACTAGCCTTAGGATAGTACTAAATTATTCCAGCAATGTACACCTTTGGGGCTAGTAAAAAACCTTCTTGGAAAGAAAAAAAAAAAAAAGAAAGAAAACAAGCAAGGGCATATAAAAGTAGCTTTTTCTCCTGGAAGGTTCTTCAAGTTCATAAGCCTCATAGGCATAGGTAAAAGAGAATCAATGGAAAAATAATAGGTAATGATACTTAGGAGAGCCAGATACATATAAATATTATGCCCGAACTTATTTGTAACTGCATCTCTGTTCCACATTGTCAGAGAGAATCATTAACATAGGAAAAGTAAAGTCAATCAAAAAATATTTATCAAATAACTACCCTGTATGTATATATATACTTTTTGTTGTTGTTATTGTTACAAACTTAGAAAACAAGCATGCTTTGTAGAATTTGTGGTAGTTAAATTGCTCTGTAAAACAATCCAGGACTAATTACCATTCATTTTTACAGACAATGCAAAGGGGAAGTTAAAATAACTCTGAAGAAACAGCCCACAATGCATATTTAACATCTTAAAATGCCATATCAGCTTAGAAGTTTGAGATGGTGGAGGTGTGTGTAACTGCTTCTCATTTAATAAATTGTCATTTTTTTTTTCCCTACAAAGAATATAAAGCTAATTTGTTATTGTCTTCCCCTTGCCTCCTTAGTTCCATGTGCCCTGCCATGTACAGTGTATGCTTTCTGTCCTCCTACTCTCCAATTATCTGTTTGACTTTGAAATTATATCAGAGACAATAGAGGAAAAGAAATCTATGTTTCAAAACTAAATAATGAGGCAGTTTACTCAATGAGGATATTCAGGATGCTTTTGTTTTTTCCTCTGTGTAATGTTTGTAATCTCTACCGACTCTTGTTGGCATAGAGTATTCTATAATCTTTCCTGGTTCAATATTTGAGGATTGTGAAATGTATTTTCTTGTAACAAACAAGCATTCCTAAAGGTCTGCTCAGATTCTGTACATATTGCAAGTAAGAGTTGGACTTTTCACTCTGATAATTGTGGAAAAGATGAGGGCAGATGAGATGTCCATTTTCAGACATACTTCAGTCATGTCTGGAGTAAATTCCCATAACTCTTTGTCCTTAACATACTCAAATCTTAGAAATTCTAACCAATGTGTATGTTAAATGAAGAAAGTAGATGTTCTGTTTTATCAGTGTGAAACACATGAAAGAGATTATATCCTCTGGATTATTCATTAGTGTAGTCATTCAAATTAAAAATAAAAGTCTAAAACTATTCTCTCTATATTGTAGTTTCAATAAGAAAAAAATCTAGAAATGCAGAGAAGTTGAGCTGCAGATAATATCTAAGATTTTGGCAGCACTAACATATGCTGTTTCAAAGTGAATACTGATCATTTCAGGCATTTGATTTCTCTTCTTTGGAAAGCCTATTTTAGAACTTGCTGGTGGTTAGGAAGAGTATTATCGGAGAGGAGTGAGAAGCAATCAGCTCTAGATAAAAATTATTTCATGGTTTAAATAAAATAATGCTTGTAAATACTTAGCACAGTATCTGACATAATAAATATTCAAGCAAACACTACCTGTTATTATTCCTCCTCCTCTTTGTCCTGATTTTATTACCATAGCACGATGATTTAGTTTTGGGTATATTAGAACTTAACTTTTTGCCCCTCTAACTTTATCATATTTTGCTCTTGGGAATTTTCCATGATTTGTATATGGATCCATCTAATGTCTTATGACTCAATGTAGCAAACATCTCATTTTTTTACTTTTGTGATTATAATCTATATACTTTTGTTGTGATTAAAGTATCACATTTCAGGAACTATGGAGAAATGAGTATAGAGGTTAACATTAATAACATGTATATATTATTATAAAACATGTATATATTATTTTCCTGTTCATCCATGCAATTACTTCTCTAGATAAATGTGTTAGACCCAGAACCTATTGTTCCCCTCGACACAGACTTCCATTTGTGACACTGGCTTAATTGTCCAAAAGTGTTTAGTGAATAGTATGACTCTCACTTTCTAAAATAAAATGTACAAATATCATGACTTATTTTCTATTTTAAATTCCTACTACTTCAAGATAACAGCTAAGTTTCTGTTAGAATGAAAGGGGTTGCATATAAGAAGTTACTGTTGAAGTTGGGGACATTTGAGCCATCTGTTTATTCAGGCATAGCTTTTTTTTTTTAAAGATTTATTTATTTATGCATACAAGCACTGGGGTACAGGCCAGAGGTGTGGGGGTGAGAGGATTCACCATAGACAAAGCGGGGAGTAGAACAGGCAGATCAGCGGAAGTACACTGCTGAGGGGAGCAGCGGGCACAGCAGGAGAGGTTTGCTGTGCCATGTGGGTCCCCTCCCTGGCCAGCAGCAGGGATCTAACTTGTGCTGCAATGGCTGAGGTTTGCTTCATAGTGTGTTGCTTAACCCACCGCGCCACCAGGGAGGCCCCCAGGCATAGACTGATGCCATCATGATCCATCAAATTCCATCACCTTAAAAAATTATAATTCTCTCTCAGAATAGTCCCTCTTCAGAACTTGAAACTGGAGCACTCTCCAATAATGAGGTGCAATATTTTAGGACTACCAAAGAGTTTGCATTTTTTACATATAATATCTAGACCCATATGGCTTTTATTTTGGTTTTCAAGCTATTACATATGTCCCTTTTGGAGGAATGTGACACCTTGGTCAATTTTTTAAGTGCAAGTATAAATAGAGAAAATTCCAGACAGCGGAAAAGGCTAATATTTCAAACATTGTTCCTATCAGGACTTAATGCACAGTAAGCCTCACATACATTTCTAGATCCTTTCTTCCTCTAAGGGTGTGGAGGTTTGAAAATCCAAAAGATAAACATACGGAAGGTATGTTTTCCGAGAAGAAAACTTCTGTATTGGCTAACATACAACCACGGCACTACTTGCATGCCCTTTCCATACATATGCAAAACCTCCACTTATGCACCAGCTCTAAATCAAGTGAAGCTAGTAGAAAGGAACACAAAAGATCCTAAATAGTCAAACAAAGAAGAACAAAGCTGGAGGCACCCCTAATTTCAAACTGTTTTATACAACTGTATAATCAAAATAGAATGCTATTGGCATAAAGACAGACATAGATCAATGGAACTGAATAGAGAACCCAAGTGCCATAAGCACTATTTCATAAGAGAAGATAGCATTCACTCTTGTTACTTCTAAGCCCTGTTCTTTAACTTGAAAGCATAACACTCAAATGCTGCCACTTGCTTTACCTTTGTTCAAAACATATTAGCTACGTATTTTATTTTTAAATTTATTTTACTTTTGGTCTGAGTAATGAAAGAGTTCATAAAAATACTGGCAATACTGGCTTTGTGAATATATCTTCAAAATGGGATTATTCACTCTCCAGTCTTGCATCTGTCACTCGGATAGAATACAAAAGGACTGAGCAGGTTTGGGGTAGCTTTTTAGATTGCTTTAAATGTTTATTTTCACCAATATCCAAATGTGTGAATATAAGAAAGTTAATGTTTTAGAAAACAGTTTGTCTTTGTTCTTTTACAGTATGCATGCATTTTATATCAATCTGTTTTGCAATGAAGCATATTTTATCCAGAAACAGTTTATTTCCAAGACTATGATGTTGGTCAGTGCATACATTTCATTATATTGGATTAAGAGCATGACACAAATTAAAAAAAAGGTTCTCATAAAACATTTTTGTGTTATTTGTATGTCTAGGTATTTATTCAGGGGGTACAGTCCAGAGGTGCAGGGAGGTGAGAGAATCCATCAAACAGAGCAGGGGGCAGAACAGGCAGATGAACTGAAACACACTGCTGAGAGGAGCAGCGGGCCAGGCAGGAGTGGTTTGCCTGTGCCATGTGGGTCACCTCCCCAGCCAGAAGCAGGGATCGAACTCATGCTGCAGTGGCTGCAGTTTGCTTCATAGTGCATTGCTTAACCCACTGCGCCACCAGGGAGGGCCCTAGGTATTTATTCTTATAGAATAAGAATGTATCACATTGTAAAATAAAAAACATTATTTTACAATGTGATATCTTCGTTTTTAAATGCAAATACACAGTGACTGAAAGGAGTAAATGGATTCACTTCCACAATAATTGAAATAATTGTATTGTTGGTTCCACATGCAGGCATAATTGCATTAAAGCATTTATTTCCTTTGGCTTTTATTTGCTTGTAAAAATCATAAATACTTTACATAATATTCAGTTCTGGTTACTGAGTTCTACTGACTAAAATTTGTTCACAAAAGTCATATTAAATATAAAGAACTTCTAAAAATTAGCCATGGAGATGTAGTAAATTTTCTGGAATTTCCTATTCAACATTCAAATAGAAAATATGTTCACTTTGTAAATATAAAAAAATGAGAGAAAAAATGTAATTCAAAATTCAGTCACCAATGAAAGTCTGCCTTCTATGAAGATGTATTGATTTTGTCATAGTCTTATGAAAGTGTCATGTTGTGATTAGGTGTTTTCTGAACAATCTTCTTTTTTTAAGATTTATTTTTTAATATACACTAGAACTGGGGTACAGGCCAGAGTCTCTCAGGAGTTGAGAGGATTCACCAGAGTCAGAGTGGGGAACAGGACAGGCAGATCAACAGAAATACATTGCTGGGGAGAGGGGCAACAGGTGAGGCAGGAGAGGTCTGCTGCACCATGTGAGTCTCCTCCCCAGCCAGGGATCAAACTTGCGCTGCTGTGCAGTGGATGCTTCACAGTGCAGTGCTCAACCCGCTGTGCCACCAGGGAGGCCCTGAACAATTTTCTTAGGGTGAATTTTACAGACCTGGGGATCATGCACTATAAACTTCATAACATTATTCAGACCTGCATTTAACACCTGCTACTAATGCATAAAAACTAAGTCCCAATAGATTTTAATATAAAAATGACATTCTATTTTCACCTATACTTTTATTAATTCAGTGCTAGCATAGGATTTTCACTTTGCATTGATTGTGTTAATTGGTACACTGGAATAACCTCCCCAGTGGCAGATCTTCTATCAAGTGTTTTTAAGTCAAACTCTGTGCTGTATTCCCATTTTCTCCTCACAGCAACATAATGACGTAGGTTAGTCTGCACACCTACTCACATAGCTTTGATTATTCATTTCAGCTATTTCAATCCTTTATTTCCTAGAGAGTCATTTTCTTCCCTGCTGGTAAAATAGTTCTGTATTTGGTGGGGGGGGGGCATTATCAAGAGAATCCAATGGGATAGTTTTGGCAACACTGTTTCACTAACTTTAAAAGGGCCAAAAATATTTCAAGGTTTTATAAACTCTTATTTATTTTTAAAGAGGAAAGATGTCTATCTTTTTGTCCATGGTCTTTGAATAGATATGGGTTCTCTCTAGTCTCCAGAGAAAATAGATTTAGAAGGAATTGCAGGAGTATTACTTTGTTTTTTTTGTAATTCCATTGGTTATTTCCTTAGCATTTTACGTTAAACAGTGTCAGGAACACATGATGCAGTTAGAATAAGTCTCAACATTTTGTAGTTCAAAATAGGTTGTTCTTAGTCTCATTTTCCCTGATATTATCCTGTTTACACCTGGTCTATTAAAAGAAGTAGTAGGGCACCATTTCATATTACCTCACCCACTCCAAAGTAGAAAATTTCTTGTGAGAGAGTATGTTATGAGGTGAAGTTTTTAAGCAGTTTATTCCTCTTAACTAAGGATACCTATATTAGTATAGAACAGGTGATAGTAATATCAGATTCTTAGGGAGAGGGTAGAAGGATGTAATCTATAAGGTTTAAAAATAATTCTACAATTTTTTATTTTTATCTCCTTTAACCCCTTCCACTCCATTCTCAATGAAAAAATATATATAGAAAATAAAGTTTTCTAGGAAAGGAGCCATGTGAAACGTCTTTGAAAATGTTACATTTGCCATAAGTTTTTTAAAAATAAAAATGAAGAAAATGTTATAAAAATTAAATTGTTCTTGTTTTTCTTAAATATTGATGAAAATCTGAACATTCCAACTAATTTATAGTGATCAAACATAATAAAATTGGTTAGTATGCAGACCCTAAAGGAGAAAGACTTCAAAGAAATTAGATATCAAAGAAAATATAATTTATGACTACAGAGTCAGAATTGTGTAATATGTAGGACTGAAGACTGTTCTTGAGGATTAATTTTTAATTCTGGCTTGACCATTGGGCAGTTTACCTGATAAAGAATAACTTAATCAGTATCCCCAAATATCAGTTTCCTCATCTGACAACTGGAATATTAGTCACTCTTTCCCTCATAGAAAGCTTTAATAAGATGATGAGAACAAAGACTTACAACAAAGCTTGCTTCAACAAGATGTTATGGTTTTTTTCAATTAATCTATGTGGAATAAGAACTGTCTTTTACCCTGTTACTAAAATGTATTTTTTCAAAGATGTCATTTGTAAAGTAACCTTTGTATTGTAAGGTACATGATAAATGTTCTAGATGATAACACAGTACATGACAGGGTATAAACTACTGATAAATAAAGCCACATTTTGAAAATAATAAAAATGAAAAAACATGCAATTGTTTGTTACTATTTTGATAGAAGTGATCTATACTAAAAAGTTAGTATGATACATATATGGTGGTTTTTAGTCAGTTGATGCTTACTGAGTTCTCAAAAGGTACAGAAAATTTTTTTAGATGAAATGAGAGGTGAAACAATATGTCAGATGCATTAATCCTTGACAAATTGTTAAATCACAATAGTAATTTTTGATCTTTATTCAACTCCTATTCAAAATCCATTTGACTAGAATGAACATAGCACTTCTATGATAGATGTAAATAGCAACGTAGAAGGGTTCGGAGGAGGGCTCCTGAAATACCTGGGTCTGAATCTTGGTTTTACAGCTTAAAAATATTGGAAATTTTGGTATGTGGTCCTCTAACTGTTGATGGTAAAGAAATAATACTCATCTCATGGGATTATTTGAGATATTAAAGGTATAATAATTGCTAAGGAATTAGCATAGTGTCTACATGTAACACATGCCAAATTATCAGCTTAGCTGACTGGTCACCGCAGGTTTCTATTTTTATGTCTTGGCTGAGCTTCATCAGCAATTGAAAGTGTTGTTAACTTTGAGGCTAGATTAAATAAAGATCCAAGTTTTGTCAATAGTGTGCTTAATTAAGCAGACCAGATAAGAGTATCACTAGGAACTTGAAAGAAGCCTTGATATGGATAAACTTACAGAGAGCTAGTATGGAATGTAGATAGATGATTAAGTATGTGCTGGTCTCTTTCAGAAGATTATCTCTAGATGCATGGCCACTGTCTTATTGAACTCTGATGTATTCAAGTAATGGCTTTTGGTAGGGTCTTACAACTCCTTTATACTATTGTACACAATTCTAGGACCCTAATTTGAATGTACCAGAAGTTCACCTGCATATCAATTGCCTGGAATTCAAAACCTTTTTCAACAGGAATACTATATGAATGGTAGTTCTCAGGCCAGCCTAGTGGTTTCAGATTTTTAACTGAAAAATACTATATCAAGTCTTCTTGATTTTCACTTATAACCTGCATTTCATAGTTCTATGTAGTGTGCCAGAAACAAATATGCCTGTCTGCAACAGAGGTTCACTGAACACAACAGGACAGGAATATTGGTTATTTTAGGGTGCAAATAAATTTGTTAACTCCCCATTTCTGCATAAGATCATTTGCCTACTTGCTTTTGTATATTTGCCAAAGAGACCATTTGAATAATGTAAGCTTATAGTTGGAATAGTGTTATATTTCTGCTATGCTTGCTACTGATCAGATATGAACTAAACTATTTTCCTCTCATGTGTTCCATCTCTTAAACAGGGCTAAGAAAGCAGGAGAAGGGGGTTTATATCCTAAAGAGGAGTGTGGTGGGCTGTCCTGTAAAGAGCAAGGCCCTCTAGGCAAATGACAACATTTTCATGGATTTCCTCACCTACTCTCCAGGATTCGAGCTTCCAAAGGCTGCTAAAATTGTAGCTACTATTTCTGTAACTGCTAGTGACATTTGTCATTCCAGTCCCCTCTCCAGAAAGAACACAACTCTTCTTTCCATTCAAATCTCTTTTTCCACAACTCAGAATATTACCATATTTTTAAAATTCCATATGAATGTGTGATTAATGTCATCATTGCTTTCTTAATAGATCTAAGAATTTCCAGGATATCATCTTGCAATTAAGATTTAAAAACAACCTAAATCTATAGCAGTGTCAAAATAAGTATTTCCTTAATAATAATGAAATGTTTTTCAATATATTTACTTTGAAAACACGTGGCAAAAATAATGCACACATTGCTGCATTTCATGAAGCATAAAATGTACTTTGTATCAACATATTAAAGTCTCCTACATTAACAGTAGCAAGATATCAGCTGTCATTACTGTGTGGAGATTCACCCCTAAAAATATCTCACACAAAAGTGAAGGAGACATTTTCAGACAGCTCTGTCATTTAGACATTGTTTTATGGTACATAGATGAATCCTAGCTGCTGTGCTCATTATAAAATGATTCCCCAAATTTAGGGAGACTAGATCTCTCCAATTAAACACTTTGTATCTATGGATGCAGTAGTTTTTGTTTTTAACTTCTTGTGTAGAGCTTGATGTTCTAGTGTTGACTTCTTTCTTTTCTGCTTTAAAATGTTTCTTTTTGCACTTGGTGTCATATTGCTTACTGGCAACAAAAGCAGTTTAGTTCCAAACGTGTAATGCATTACACATTATACCTTTCCTTTTATAAACCAAAGAATGATGCAGTAGCATAGTTTTATCTTTGTCTTGCTATGGTCAATAGAAATAATATACATGAAGAAATATTGCATTCTGGAACTGCTTCTACCATTTTGGCAACAGTTGGAATGCCCTGGCTAAAGCAACCTTACTTACTCCTTAACTTTTCTATGTCCTCCTACATATTGGTCAAGTTCTAGGGTTGGTAGTGCCAGATACCCATACTCGGCAGTTTTCTCTCTCCTTACTGTATCTGAGTTCTGTCCCTTTTACAATATCCACTTTATTTCATTATTATTATCATTTTATCTGTGATCAGAATTCTGCCTTCATTTTTCTAAATAACAGATAGTGGATAAGCACCTGGCATGTGGTCTGGAGAGGGATCTATCATATAACATTTATCTTGACGCTCCTTCCTTGTACCCACAAGTTTCACATGGGGGTGTGTAGAAAAGAAAGAGCAGAGTATTTACACACTGGAGGTGGAGAAGAAAAATTGAACAAAGAGTCCATACAGAATTTTGGAGACATAATAATCCCGGTTGAACTGACAGAGGGTAGAGTGAACTTTTTTTTTTTTTTTTTGAGATAGGAAGATTAGTGCTGATTTTTGGTTTTAGGTTGGTACAGAGATTGGGAAAAGAACAAAAACAAAACTATGCCTGAATCCAAGCCACAGTGGTTTACAATTAGAAACTTAATTCAATATAAAGTCCATAAAATACTTCCTCTGATGCCACTTTCTTACATTCTTTTACTTCTGCCATCATTCAAGAGTTCTGTGACCATACCCTCTTCCCCAGACTGAATCTATCTGTATTCTTTCTATTCCACTACAGAATTAATCTTTCTAAATACAGCTAACACCAAACTCCCCTAGTCAAACCCTGTCAAACCCCTAGTCCTCCAGTCAAACCCTGGAGGTGGGAGACCTGGCTGCTCCTTGTTTGAGGTGGAAGTATAGTAGTGTTACCCAGACAATGAAAGGCTAGTGGACCAGTGAGTCTCTTGACCGTTTATCTAAGTACTTTCTTTTAGTTATCTTGTGCTGTAAAAAGTCTGAGCATTTTTTTTTTCTAACTGGATGGACTTGAAATGTTTCCAGATTACACTGACCTGCCAAAAGGGACTTCCTAAGAAGGATCGTCAAAATCTTGAAATACATTCCTATGTGAGAAGATGTTCTGTTGCTCTGTAATGTCATTATAGACTCTGTATATCAACCAGTAGTTAACACAAACTGCATTGTCACATTTTTCCTGTTTAAAGAAAGAAATATATTCTATATGCAAATGGTTCCTTCTCTCTCCAAATTATCCTCTTAGGCAGTGTTCTCAAGGTATGGTTGACAAAAGAACAGCATCTGCATCACTAGAGAACTTGCAATAAAAGTGTAAATTTTCTGCTGGACCTAGAATCTCTGGTGATGGGGCCTAGCAACCTGTTTTCAGCAAGTCATCCACAGGATGATGTATGCTAACCTGTGAGCCTACTATACTGCCTACCATGTTTGAGTCCACTGTTCAAAATAAAGTAAGAATTGGTATAAAATGAACAAACAAACATAATACTCTTCGACATCATATCTACCATGGAAAAAAAGTATTACTATTAGTGTCTATTAATAATATAAAACAGTATTCGACATTTTTGTAAACAAACCCCATGACAACCGTGGCAGAGATAGATCAGACAGACAATTCAATATCACTTTCCTTCCAGGCACAGTTTGAAGAAGGCTATCATAAGTTTCCCATTTTACATGCTAGGAAAGTGAGGCCCAGAGTTTAAATAACCTATACAACATCACAAAACTTGTTCAGAGAAAGCAGGGGCTTGAAGCAGGTTATGTTATATTCCATACTTAACATCACTCTATATTATTATCTTTTATATAAGCATTCTCTTATCCTTCCAAGAGTAATTTAAAGAACATAAATATCTAAATCTTACCGTGTTGTTGCATCATGTTTTCTTCACTCTTCTGATTCATGCTAGCTAAAATGAGGCTTAGTAAGGCCATATGACCACACCAATTACATATAATTAAATTGTTTGAGATATTTTTGAATATATTTATATTTTTAATTTTTTTCACATAAATTTAGTAAGAAGATTGTTTTATTTTTTAATGTATGTCAGAAGGTAGAAGACTATACATATTTGTACCATGCAGACACATAGTAAATAAATCACTTCAGGTATTACATATACAAATATTATTTACAGATTGGTAAATATTTAATAGCATTTTGTCTTCTAAGGTTTATAAAGAGTGTTCACCTTCATTATATTTATTTTACTGTTTCTGAAAATGTGCATATCTAGTAAATCAGAAATATATTGTAAATTGAATTATAACAGATTGTAACATAGGCTTTGTTAACAACATGTGTTAGCACAAATTGTTTTGCAGTGCATCAGATATAACTGATGCAAATTAACATGAACAACATCCAGTAGATTTTCTGAACCAGTTACCTAGAATGTAGCTGTTTTAAAGATTTTTTTTAATGAACAAAGAGGGTTTTTCATTTAGTAAATATTAAAATTTGGATATTTTTTTAAACACCCATCTTTCCATCAATCCACCTTCATTTTGATACTTTTAAAAACACTGGCATTTTTTTCCCTATTGTCCAATGTAAAAGCAATTGAAAATACAATTCAGTAACTCAAAAGTGCTGTGAAGGTAAACTGCATCTTGGGGATTCAATCACCATTTGATTTAATGTTGACTATTTAATCATATTATAAACTTCTCCAACCAGCCTGCATAATTGCCTCCTTAGCAGAAAAGAGTAAACAGCTTACCTTGCAACTCCAGTTCCTTAAGAAGCCCATTACAGTCCTGGAAACATCAAAAGATTTGTCAGCACTTCCATTATCAACTTTCGTTTTCTAGAGTTGATAGCTGGTTATAAAATTTTACTCTGGGCTTAAAATTGACATTTAATATTTTGACCATGGAATAAATATAGTCATATCCTTGGAGGGAGGGGGGGTTCATTCACTATGCAATTCAAATTAGGCTAAATTGCTATTTCCCAGAAGATTGCAGTAACTCATCATCATCATCATCACTACCATTTATTTATCATTTATTTCCAGGTACATTATATAAACTACATTGAATTCACTGTAGCCATTCCAATGAAGAAGTTGGTATTATCTCTGGTTTATAGATGAGGAAACTGATGAAGTCCTTTCCCAAGTTCATTCAGAAACCTAGCTCAAATACAAATTCAGAGTAACACAGAGTCTCTCACTGTGAAATTACTGGTGAACCTCATCCATGTGGATGGGGCAGGATGGACAAGAGCTAACAAAGAAAAATAGAATCTTTACAATTCAACAGTCAACCTACTTCACCTCAATTGCCAGAGGCAACTGTCTTATTTCATAGCCAATTATAGCTGCCCTGGATATTTTTGCTGTCTATCTTGAAGGGAAAAATTATACTAATAAGTCAAGATTAGAATAAGACATTCTACTCATTTGACAGCTTGCCATGTTTCCATAAAAAATATACAACTATTTCTTTAGAGAAAATGAGTTTTATAAATAATCACTTTAATCCACAAATATGAACTAATAGGTATAGATATTTTTCTTAAAAAATGCTTATAATTCACTAAGTTAGCAGTCATCTCCCACATATGTTCTTTATGACTTCTTGTGACTTCTTTTGCAAAGACACTGTAAATACTTTCTCACAGAGAAAGTTTAGGTACCTGACTTCTAGACTAATATGACAGATCACATGGCTCAGCAAGCTAGAAATTCATTTTAACTTACAAATACATCTAAAATTGTTCTGTAAGTGCTGAACAATGTTGATGATTATGCTAATTTTGTGATATTTTGACTTTGGGGGTGAAAGAGAATTTCAGAGTCAAATCATATTCTTATTTTAAAAGGCAGATGTTAACTTTACTGAAAATTTGTTTTCTGTTCATTATTTTTTCTACTTTTCCAGTTGGCCATCAACATCAAATATTTATTATGCTTCTACTAGGTGAGTAGTAGTGTGTATACTCCTCAGAACAAAGCTAAAGCAAACTGAAATCTCTTCGATGTACTCAGATTGGCCAAGGCCTATTGATTTGCTCTTTTAGCCTGTCTTCATGATTGTGAACTGATGAATTGGAATGACTATGCAATAATCAGAAGTGAAAACTTATAGCAATAATAACAAAATTGCCTTACTATATCCTTTAAGATCATCTGTATTTGATTTCATGTCCCAGCCCTCAGATATTGCAAATGTGTTTGTGTTTGAGAGGCAATGCCATCAAATATTTCATCTGCTTAGATATAAGGGTAAGCAGTTCTCAATTTCAGTGAGGCTGATTTCATTTAAAGGAAAAGCTGATTTTTCAATTTTTGATTATAAGGGTCACTTAAACTGATTAGAAATCTTTAGATGATAGGTATTTTAAAATGATTGGATTTTATTCGACAAACTGTCTATAATTTCCAGTGGCTTAAAGGGAATGGTAAATATATTAAAAAAAAATCTAACAGTTATTTTCAATCCCCAAAACTTGATGTTCTTTATCACAGGAGGGAAGGTGAGTCAATTTTATTATAGGAAAGTCATCACTGAAAGCAGTAATGATCCAGCACAGATCTCATTGGGAAAAGCAGACTCATATTCCTGACCTAATGGTCATTGGGAAACTTGTTCCTAAGCAGGATGGTTTTCAGAGCCATGGCAGCAAACAAAAAAAGTTTTGAATTTTTATCCCTCTTTTCCCTATTCCAAAAATTTAAGTGACTAGACACCTATTTCTTGCATATGTTCTATTACTGTTACAGATCTTTAATAATTTTCAGACCTTGCAGATAATGCACCTACCAGGGAGAGTGAGAGGGTTCATCAGTCATCAGAAAGCCCCAGATTTCTGAATTTATGATGAAAAGGCTTCTGATCCTGAAATCCATGTCAAGACAACTTGTCTCAAGACATTTGACTTGCCTGGGAGATAGGTGGATAGGGGATCTAATCCTCATTGCTCCTTTGCATGCATTATGAAATTTCCTACTCAGTCAGGATTTCACCTTGACTACAGAAATTCATAACAGCTTTTAGTTGCCTTACTTCTGTTTTTAATACCTGCCTAAACTATTAAGTCTTAAAGAAGTATCCAATGTAAATTGAAAGGCAAAATTTTAGGACAGGAGAGCATGTATGTTTGTTTCTTTCTGACTTCTTGCTATTACAACTGACAAGGTCTTGGTTAACCTCTTGAAGGTCCAATTCCTGCACAAGGTCACAGAATAGTCTGACCAGAAATGGTTATATCTTCACAGAGACACAGAGGGGCAGCAATGATTCATCTTGGTGCCCTCAAAATCTCCAATTATTTTCATATGAAGGTGATGCAGTGGAAACTGAAGTAGATTATAACAATGTTTATTATGATAGAGACCAGTTGGGCACCACACCATTGTTCTTCCTCGCACCTGTAATTCCACATTTCTCATTCTTTTTGCAGGTGGAAATGGTCCAATGACAATGATAGTCATAATATCTCCAAAATATCAGAAATATATTTTTTAAAAAAATTAAAATTTACATGGAAACACCAAAGACCTCAAATTGCAAAACTAACCCTTAGAATGAAGGATAGAAAAATGGAAGTAACATGTTACCTGGCTTTCAACTTTACTATATAGCAACAGTACTAAAAACAATATGGTACTGCATAAAAATAAATATAAGGAATAATGAAATAAAATCAAAAGCTCAGATCTAAAACCACAAATATATCAGCACCTAATCTATGATAAAGCAGATACGACCATAAAATAGGGAAAGGATAATCTCTCTAATAAAAGGTGCTGGAGAAATAAGAAAGCATACATAAAAGAATTACACTGGATCACTCACTAACCTGATATGCAAAAATAAATTAAAAATGGAGTAAATATTTAGATAAAAGACCTGCAACAAGAAAATCCATAGAAGAAAACACAGAGTCAATGGATAGGGTCCATGATCTCACTGATAAATATATTTTTGGTGATTCAGCCTCTATTGCCAGAGAACAAAACAGAACAATACAACCGAATAAAAACAAAAATCAAAAAAATATATTGGGGTTACCACAGATTTAAAAACTTTTATACAACAAAAGAAAATACAAAGCTATTTAGAAGAAACTCTACTGAATGGGAAAAAAATTACACGATATATAATCTGAACAACCTCATAAATAAATGAACAGCAGATAAGAGTAGACAATTCACCAAGAGGTGAAAAAGCGTATGTAATAAAGATCATTATTACTTCTACTAAGAGACATGCAGATAAAAATCACAAAGAAATGCCTCCGATAATGACTCATATTAAAAAGACATCCAAACAACAAGTGTTGGAGAGGATGCATTGACAAAGAACACCATGACACTCTTGGTGGGGATAGAAACTCAGAATCATTATAGAAAGCAGTCTGGATTTATCTTGACAAACTAAAAATGGAAATACCATAAAAACAGCAGTTACACTCATGGGAAATATTCAAGCAATATGAAACCATTAACACAATAACATGTACCATGATGTGCATAGAAGATTATCTGCAATAGGTAGTACATGGAAACAACCTAAATGGCCAGCAACAGGGTGATTAGATCAAGAAGTAGTGATATATTCACACCATGAAGTATTATATACTCAAAAGAAAGGTTGAAATGCAGCCATGTTCAACAAAATCAAGGTAATGTCAAAGAATTATGCATGACAAAATAAGTCAGAAAGAAAAAATACCGGAAAACTAGATAACACAAACAATTTCAAAAGCCAGTGGACACAGATAAGTTTCCTGAGAACTCTAAAGTTAAGGGGAGGATGAAGGAAAAGGAAAAAGGACATAAAGAATGTGGTAGGAAAAATATAAATATGACAGATATAATACACAGAATTGCATCTTATTAAAGACTACTGACTTTAAAATATTAATGTATGAGAAGGTTAAGTCGTTTGTTGAAATTTGTGGTATGGAAGGGTAGAAATTAGAAGTATACTCCTCTAATTTTACTTTTTTATTAAGTATATATTTTGACAATTAAGTATTCGCTAAATCAACTTTTTTTAAAAGATTAATTTATTTACGCATACAATAACTGGGGCATAGGCCAGAGATGCAGGGGTGAGAAGGAGTGAGAGAATTCACCAGAGAGAGTAGGGAGGTGAACAGATAAATCTACTGAAATACAATGCTTAGTGGAGCAGCAGGTGAAACAGGAAAGGTCTGCTGCATCATGTGGGTTAGGTCCCTGGCCTGGAATAGAACTTGTGCTACAGTAGCTGGTGATAGCTTGATAGCACTGAAACTTTAAACCCCTGTGCCACCAGAGAGGTCATCTAGATCAATTTCTAATGACACAGCCATAAAGCAGGCAGAAAAGGGAGAGTAGGTCAAATAAGATAAGTAAAAAACAAAGGGATAATATATTTGAATGCAAACATTATCAGTTTGAAATAATTGTAAAAGCACTATATATCCAAATGGAAAGACAGAGATTATTAGACTGGGTAAGAGAAATAACAAATTAAAAGAAGAAAATAGGCTTTCTGATGCCATTTAAAAAATGATACAATTATAGAAGTTTCAGTAAAAAAAATAAGGTAAAATAGAAAACATAATAAATTAATCAATAAATTAATGAGACCTTTCTTTGAAAAGATCAATAGCATTCTCAGGCCAACATGACAAAAAACATTTATGAGAGCAAATGGCTACACTGAAAATGAGATGGTTATAGAGACACAGAAGATTTTAAAATTTTAAAATCACCACATTGGGTAATCCTGTACTGATGCATATAAATGTGTAATTTTCTTAGAATAATATGTTAGAAAATTATTTTAAACGATAGGAAATGGGATAGTCAATCGTGACAGGTTTCATTTTAAAAAGCATGAAGAAATGCCTAAATAAAATCTGTATCATTTCTCTCATGGAAAAAAATCTATAGATTTTTCATGAAATAGGAAGAGTGTATTCATAAAGCAAGGAACATCCAAAAGTTTCAAAAGTCCCTCACCAAATAAAATCAGCATTATGATTTTAAGAAACTGAGAAAAAGTCACTTGTATGAAAATAAATCTTTCAAATATATCTCATTTACAAGTAATCTGGAATTTGCTTTGCACTTACTATATTATTAATATATGGTCAACACTGAACATTAGGAAGTGTATGTAATTCATAAATCACATTATAAAAGGCAAAATCATGTAAAATGGAATTTAAAAAAAATTATCATCCCTTTTTGAAAATTTTAGTAAATACAGAGAATACATCCTTATTTAAAATCATTAAGATGATTACCAGAGGTATATTTAAGATGAAACAGATTTGTAGAAAACTACTTTGAGAAGATAGAACACATATTCTATGGAAAAAAAAAAAACAAAAACAACTCTCACATTTATACTCAAAGAGTGTGCATTTGTATATATGTAAAAGGATCTAAGCAGTCCTGTAATAAAACAGTTACAAATCTCGTTTTTATCTTTGTTTACGCACTGGCAGAGCACTTTTTCTTATCAACTACAGTCACCTTATTTTACATTAGCTCTTCAGACCAAGTCATCTTACAGCTAAAGTTTGTAGAACTTCACCGACCTCTTCATACTTCTCCCACCACTCCATAATCCTTGCCAACTACTTTCTTACTCTATTAATATGCCAATATTGTTTTAAGATTCTATACATGTAAATCATGAAAAGCCACTTTTGAGAATCATGCATAATAAAATGTTGTAGAACACCACAGGTTACCATTTGCAGAAACTTAACACTAAAGGCATATATCTACTAAAGCCAGGAAAATTATAGGTTCTTCATATTCAAACAAATTATTTAGCTCCCTTCAACCCCATGTAAATTCCAAGAGGAAGGAAGGAAGATAAGAATGGAGAGAGGGAGGGAGCCAGGACAAGAGGAATGGAGGCAGAGGGAAATAGCTGAATGGCTAATATCAATGAAGAAACAAATTTTAGGTCCTCCCTGGTGGCACAAGGGGTTGAACGCTGCAATGTGGGGCTTCTGCAGCCACTGCAGTGTAGGTTTGATCCCTGGTCAGGGAGGGGACCCACATGGCACAGCAGAACTTCCTGCCTCACCCACTGCTCCCCTCAGCAGTGTATTTCAAGTCCATCTGCCTGTTCTACTCCGCACTCTGTCTCTGGCCTGTACCCCAGCTCTTGTAAGCACTGATAAAATCTTAATTTTTTTTCATTCTTAAATTTACAGAACTGTTTAATTTTAATTGAAGAAAGTGAAAATATTTAAAACCAAGTTTACTTAACTACTCAGTTACAAAGACAATTTATAAAACTTAGTAATGTTTTTATGTTTTCAGAAATGAGCAGTTACAAATTACAGGTGAAAAAAATCTCTCATTCATAATAAAAATGAATTTATATAAGAAAACATTTAAAAATAGTGTTTACATGCAAATTGCTTTTAAAACGTGTTAGAAATGTATAAAATGTACTATATTTAAAAAACACTTCTTAACTGTTTTTAATATAAACTTAAAATGTATAAATAAATGGGGTAAAAACATCTTGATTGTGTAAGCTTCATATATTAAGGGAGATAATTTGCTTCAAATAATTCTTTGTGCTTACTGTAACTTCAATTTTCTCTCTGGTTTCCAAGTAAATTATCCTTAATAAGTGAAAAATTAATCCTAAACCATATCCAGAAGTATTAAATATCATTGACAAATAATTCTAACATGGAAAAATATTAAATCGTTACTCATAAATATGATATACTGATAAAAGAATAGGCAGGTATATAAATGAAATAGGGTAAAGTGTCTAGAAAATAATTTAGTTATAGTAATAACGTGGCATAAGATAAGTAGCATGTAGCAAATTTAAAAGCAGTGTCATACAATTGTTGATTAAGAGAACAATGTCCAAGCCAAGGCAGATAAGGAGTTGGGAGAAAGCTTATCTCATAAATTGCCAAAGGAGAATGTAAATTGGAATTAATTCTCTAGAGAAATACTCATAGATAGCTTTCAAATATATTCAATTTTTATAAGTTCTTCGGTCTCTGACTTCCTTTTCCATCCTTTGACCAACTTTCCATAAATTCTCAAAAAAAAAAATCACAAAGATCACTCTTAATACTGTCAACCTCATTGTGCTTAAGACTGTGTGTGTATATATAAAGAAATGACAAATAGGAAAGAATTTCAATGTCTAACAGTATGTAGGGGACTGGTTTAAATATATTTTAGATTTATAATACAAAAGTAACAATTATTTAGACAGAGGGGATACATTTTTGATAGAAAGCATTTTTTTACAACATATACTAAAATTTTTACAGTATATGAATAGACACACATGGTGTTAAGCTGTGTGTATTTATCATGGTTTTGCCTAAAACTAGGGCTGCCCCTCTCTGCCTCTCACTATGTCTCCATAGAGTTAAATACATTATGTATAGAGCTATATAGTTATAGATCATGATTATATTTACTGGTAAATATTTTAATCTCTATTTGTGTACCTATATAGGTAGTATTTTGTGTTTTCTGTTTTGATTTATTTATAATAAACACCTTATTCAGGTTCTAAACTGCAAGAAAAGTAACAAAGTCTCTAGTTCTTATTTTAGGAAAGGAAAAACTAATTGGTCAGGATAAAATGACTCCTTAGTGAGGGAACCCTCAAATGAAGTTGACCTTTCCTATGTCAGTAAGTCTCTCAATGAGAAGCTGTGGATTTGTCCTCATGGAGTCATGGAATTCAGAGGGGGTGGCTCTTGGGTTGCAAGGAGTAAAAGAGAAGAAAGAAGTGCTCATGTTTTTACTCTCCCAACCTGTGTCCCTGCCAGTCTATCTGCTTTATGTACCTAAGTGTTCAAATAGGTTTCTCCTCAAGAAAGGAATGCTTTGCTTTAAACAGCTTAAACCTTTCAAATTATAACAGGAAACTAGCATTCTAAGTGATTGTTTTTTCCTTTTGCTCCTATGTTGCAGACAAGGAGAATGTCCTTTATTGATTTTTGGCCATTCACACCTCCACTCAATTACTTAAATCCCATGAAATTTTAGAATTTGAACTACTTAACCCTTCTATCTAGTCTCTTCTTTTAATTGGGATTGTCTCCAGTCTTTTTCAGGTAAGACTTTATTTAGATCCATATGACCTTGTTTCTGTCAAAGGAAGACATCAACATCCTAATGAAAGCTTGTCTCACTGGAGTCAGCAGATTCAGGAGCCTCTCCTTTTTAATAAAGGGGTAACATTTTACTTATAGATTTTCCTCTATCCTGTCACCTTGCACAATAAGTTCTTAGGTCCTCTGGTTCTCTTTGTAGGAGTTCATTTGTATGTTGATTTGTTTGTTGCAACCTATGTTTTTACACTGCTGCCTACTAATTCATGTTAGTATTGAGTGAGATGCAGGTAATAGCAAATGTAATTAAGTCATTTATTGAATTAAACTTTGCTATAACAACTTTTATAAGATGCCCAGACTATTTAATTTTGAGACTTATGTGGAACCTAGTATATTTAGTTCACTGTGACCTCAGGTCTTTGTTATAAGACTTCCCTTGTACTGAAATGTGTTTGATCTAACAAAATCATATTTGATACATCGATACACATTGCCCCCTCTGAAAAAAATCTGGGAGTACAAGCTCTAGCTCTCAACATTAAAACAAAATATCATATAAAGAAAACAGTAATAATAAATTACCCAGTATATTCCACACATATTAGAAAAGTGGGAAGTTTTCAAATAAGATTTATATCCCAGTGTATTTATGAAGAAAAATAATGATATTACACAATTTCTGCAATCTGTTATATGGCAACTGCTAAGGTGTTTAGCAACTCTACTGAATTAATTTTCTTTCAGTTTTATTTTTTGACAAATATTGTAAAGTACCGAGTTTCCATGGGCACCCCAAAAGAACAAAGAGCGGACACAGGGCTGCAATGGTCATGTAGAGCTTTAGTTATGCCAGCATGCTGGGGTCGACTGTTCAACCATGACACGCAGGTCTGGCTGAGGCGATCGACCCCGAGAGGAAGTAGGGGTGAGCTTTTATAGCCAATTTCCCGCCATTACATAGGTTGCAGCCAATAAGCTGACAGATCAAAGCCCGCACAATGAGCACAGCAAATAGCTTTAAAGAGAGACATGTTTCAAAAATTTAAACTTACAGGAGATCCATTTTGGGCAGGCTCAGGCTTCTGCCCCATACCTGGGTGCACATTCTACGCCCTGCCCTTAACTGCCCAAGAGAGCCTAAGGTGTGCGACCAGCTGACCTGCTAGATACTAACATTCTTGTTTCATCCACCCTGCCCTTAACTGCCCAAGAGAGCATAAGGTATGGGACCAGCTGACCTACTAGATAAGGCCTGTAGGTCATTTTTCAAGTTTCAGTCAGCTAAGTTTAGACAAACTCTGACTCTAACAATATAACAAGTTATGGGAAAATATATATATTTGAGTGATTACTGGAAAATATGTAATTCTTTTAAAATTAGTAAAATAATCATTATTTCTTTTACTAATAAAATTTTATATTCCTGGAAATATTTATACACAGCATTCCTCAAGTATCATAAAAAGAATGTCTAAAAAAATCCAGGTATATCCAAACATATATTTTAGTCTATTTCACAGTAACAGATTTGACTAACTCAAAAATAAGAAAACCTGTGTAGGTGAGAGGTAATTCTAAGTTTTATTTTTAAAGTAGATGTCTAATGTTTAACTAATTGAAATTAAAATATTTGCTCATTTTCAAGTACTTATGCTGCCTGATGAGACTTAAATGCAGCTGATGGCCCAGCTTGCAGAAAAATATATTCACTTCACTGATTCCACTTTTTTTCTAGTTTTCTCCTTCTCCTTTTCACAGCTTTGTCCATTTTATCTGCTCAGAAAAATAAGCCAGAGAACTTACACAAAAAAGGATAAAATGTCACCTCCAGAGCTTACATCAAAGGCAAACTCAAACTAAGTATTTGAACAAAAGGTAAATGAACAATGAGCTAAAACATGGTAACAAATATATAATGAGTTACAAAAAAACAGATCAATAATAGCACTCGAGAGCTCTAGAAATTATACTGTCCCTGCTCCAACCAAGAGACTATTTTGCTGCAGTATTTTGTGAACATAGCTCTCCTGTGGGATCGGGCTGCAGAGGACATTTTAGTGGGAGGAAGAGAGCAATAGGAAGAGTATGATTCATGTTCAGCATCTCAAGTGGAGGATAGAGTGCAAGCATTGAATAATGAAACAAAGACAAGATATTCAGCATGCCAGGAAGGTTACTGTTAGAGAGCTGTTAGAATTATTTAAAAAGGTTAGTCTATGAATAAACATGCTTCATCAAGGTCTCTTACACATGCAAAGAGAGATGCTAATGAATAATAAAAGAGTAATGGGGACTGGCGAAGAAATTAATGTTAATCTTATCCAAAGCAGATACAAATTAATATTGGAGCAACATTTTTGTAATCACTTCTCAAGGCAAAAATTCAATTAATGTGACTATATCAATATTTCAAATCTTAGTCCCTTGAAAGTATACTTGTCTCTCTTCATATAAGCTTGCTCTCCTCTGTGAATGGTTGCAGCTCATTTTGTCAAAACTTGGGGAGACTTCTAACTGGTATACAGTTGGAAGAAATTGGGACCGGTTTATAAACCACAAAGCTATGGCGCAGAATTGCCTTAGGCCCTGATTCAGTTTGGAAGTTAGGTTTAGAGAAGAGTAATGACTTTGAAGAAAATAGATATGTAAGTTCTTGTTCATTATTGTATATACCACTTTATACACACACACATACACACACATATATATTCAGACACATGAACCCATGTGCACAAACACACATATTGGAGAAAGCTGCTTATGGTTTCTAGAGAATCTACCTTTTAGTATAAATGTTTACAGTCACAGAAAAAAATTCATTTGATATTTGTAGTTAAATAGTATCACATCAAATGGAATAGCACCAAAACCTTACCATACCACCACCAAAAGGAATCTCCAGTTCTAGCAGTCAGAAAACGATTATGTAAACAAAAACTGAAATAGATTTCTGAATCTGAGTTAAATTTTGTCCTTTGTTATGGCCAACATTGAAGACAGGAAAAGGAAAATAATATTTTCCTAGGAAATATTAATATATTTGATTTTTTCCACTAGAGACTGAGTTTATTTCATATCTCTTTTTTTTGTTGGTAGTCACTAGCTACATTTCATATAGTGAGTTACTCCTCTTGCTTGGCATACAATATAAATGCCTGTCATAGTTTGTTTAAGGTGTCAGTGACTTAGAAAAAGTTTATGAAACTAAATGGACTTCTCGAATAAGTGTTTTGCAGCCGGGAAAATGTGTTGTTTATATTATAATGCCCTGACAGGTTTGTATAATAAGAGGTGCTAACACCGCCATACTATGATAGATTGGACTTATTTGAAGCATGGTACTATAGACAAATGCTTTTGTTTGCAAAACCAAATGACGATCCGAAGCAAGTCACCCTATTAAAATAACTGTCTGGACAATATCACTTCTGTAGCTTTAATAGACAGTGTATCATTCTCATAATGAAAGAAACATGAAATAGTTTCCATACTGAATGAGTTCCCTAGAGGTGCTGGGATTTGTCTCATTATATAAAGCTTTTCCATCACCCTTGCAATACCTCTTCTCATCTTTGATTCTCATCTGAGTGGAGAATTTCCTGTCAACAGCTTTAGCCTAGCTAAACCTGCATAACACAGAAGAGGGATATATTAGAGATGAGATTACATTTTCCCATTTATGTAGAAAATCATACCCAGTATTCCTGCTTTAAAAGGATTACTCTATGATGTAGACAGTATTGTGCACTCTCATTAAAAAAGGCAGTCTATAGGTTGTTTCTTTTCTTTTTGTTTTTTAAGAAGTTGGTTGTGGCAGGAAAGACTATCTGAGATTTCAAGCTGTTAAATTCACCAGGGGGAGAAAATCACCACTTGTGTATTCTCCTCAGATGCCTTTGGTAACTAACAGTCCAATACGGTACTGATAGCTTCCCATGGCCAGCAATCCTACCACCTGCCTCAATAATTTTGACTGGAGGAAGGAGGTTAATATGATGGAATAAAATGAACTTTGTCAAGTAATATTAAAGTTCAGTTACTAACCCGCAAGCCCCAAAATTTCTGAGAATGAATGGTTCTGTGTGCTGCAGTTCTCCTTGAATTTGTGCTGCTTCTCTTTGTTTCAGTTCACATGTTATCCTTTGGGCAGCCTCACAGCAATTATTTCTTGTCCTCCACGTGCTTTTATATTATCATCATAAGTATCACCATCCCCATGAGCATTACCAATTATCACAGGCTTAAAAATATATATCAGTGTCACTTCATCATTGAAAAGTCATTTTGTCTTCTTTGTTCTTTTCACATTAAAAAAATTAAATCAGGATAATTAATTTCATTAAAACCATACAACAAATATAGAAGATTTAAGTCTATATTTTAATTCAAACATGGCTCTTCACCTTTCTACAATACTGTTTCAACAATGCTGTTCTAATACTGTTGTTCTGCTGACGTATTCCATAAATTAATCCAATTATCATGTATGTACTTAAATTGTCAGATTTGGAATAAATCTCTTGAGCACAGGAATAGTCCTTAAAATGTTCCCTTCCAGGTATCAGGTTTAAGGAACATTACGCCTTCGTTTAACATGCAGAAGAGGAACAAATTAACATTCAAGGATTTATTCTTTGGCAAGCAATCAAGTAGTTTAATTTTGATATGGATTGCTAATGGTTATGCTGGACATATCTTTAAGGACAGGTACAACTACAGAGTGATGCCTGACTCTCCTTTCTTGTTCATTTCATTAATTTCTTACATAAAATTTTCTTATTATTTGCAAAAATAATTTAAAATTTAACTGGTGATGTAAAGGTCAAAAAACATGTAGTGCCATTATTGCTTTTAATAGAGAAACTGGAATAATCAGACAGATGCAAGATAAATGGAGCAAAATAAAAGTGATTAAAGAACTTAACTCCCTAATAAAGAGGAAATTACTCAGAAACCATCAACAGCTATCCAATTCTTTAATAAGCACTAGTCACATATAAAGACTGGAAGAACTTCTTTCCTTGACTTACAGGTAAATTTATCAACTAAATATAGCACCCTCTTCAATTCACTCTAACTCATTCCATATTACTTTCTATGGAATATCAAAATGTATGGTTGAAATAAAAAATATATTAAAGGTTATCGAAAAATCAAAGTTATATAGTTTACCAATTGAAAGCAACAGAAAGATTATTCTGTTATTTCCATGGATATATTTAGGATTACAGTTCCCTAGAATCCATTTTCTTTGGGAAAATGTCATGCAGTGATGGTTCAAGACATATATTGGCTCTCCCCATGCAGCTGAAAAGGTTGTAGGCAATTCTTTTAGCAACTGTTTTCTCTTACAACTCCAGTATTGCAAAGGAATGTATAATCTGAGTCTTCAGTCAGACCCACTGAATCTTGAGAAAATGCAAAGATGGAAAATGTGATTGAGTTTTATTCTAACCTTGGTACATGGTGACTAGGGGTTCCTGTTCCAATTTTTAGTACTTCCAGGATTCTTCCAATCTTTGTTTGCTAATTTTACCTCTGCATTAGTGAGATTTTTTATATCGGTCCAATTATTTCTTTGTTCCAATGGGATCACTGTACTGCTTGCACTTAACACAGTGAATGAGCAAAATGCTCAAAACCATAATTAAAATAGAAAGTGTAAAATATCATTGATAAACAGAATTTATACTTCACTAAATATTTTAGTAAATACTTCACTAATGTATTATATTTTATGAATAATCTTCACTAACTTGAATATCTTCACTAAAGATAAGAATAAAGATAATTCTATATCCAACCCATAACATTATCAAGACAAAGAAGTCATCAATTTGATGGTCAAATTTGTTAAAGGGAACTACCTTTTTCAATGTAATCAATCATCCAGGCTAATGGCTCATTTCTCCAAGATCTCTTGTATCTGCTTCAAACATTCACTGCTTACACCTTGACCCAGGCCACTATTTTCTTGCTTTGGTTACAAGTACGATTTCATTTTATTTGTTCATTTTTTGCTCTACTAAAATCTATACCATTCAGTACCTTAGGAAATATTTTAAAAATACAAATTCAATCATTTAACTCTGCTATTAAAATTCAGTGATTACTGACAATTGTACTTCAGATAAAATCCAAGCTACCATGCTTTGCAAAGCAATGGATAATCTAGTCCATGACTCATTCTTAAACCTCACTTCATGTCTTTCTTTATCCACAAGCAACTTCTTTCTTTTGGTTTCTTAAAAATTAGAACACTGTCACCACCTCAAGCTTTAAGTTTTCAACATCAATGCTCCTTTAAGCAAATTGTTTTCCATTACTAGCCTGTTTTCCCTTACTTGCCTTTGTTTACTTTATTGCTTTGTTGTATTTTAATTATATACTGTTTGTCATTCACTTGTTTATTGTTGGTACATTCAGAGGAATGTAAGATCCATGATAACATATTGGTTTACAGATTATCCTCTGGCTCACTTAGGGGACCCAATAAATATTTTGTGGATAGATGCATGTCTTTTTATATAGATCAAAACCAATTTTTTAAAATAACAGTTTACTATCTTCTTAAAATTAAAGTACTATTTGTTATCATTCTACATTTCATATTTTAGTGCTTGAAAATTTAATACAAACCTTTATGTAAGCTTGTCTTTTATAGAATATAAAATGAATAGTATATTTGAAGTGCTAATGCCCATTTCCTTTGTTTTGTATGACTGCAATGAGATTAAATGAATATAGGATCGCAAGAAATCTACTAAAATATCACCAGAGAATAGACTTATAAAATACTCAGGTGTCACGGGAAACTTAACACATCTTTCCTTTACTTATAAAGCTTTACTATGTTGTGAACAACAGAGGATTCCATGATTTTACATGGAGAGTGGAATGCTACATTTGAACTATCATGTGCTCTGTCAGCCAAACAAATCTCATTTTGCTTCTCAAAACAACACAATCAAAGAAACTCTCATTGAAATGGTAACTGAGTCAGAAGTTAAGAAAGCTCAACAACTTCTGAGAGGAATAATTCAAATTCTTCTAATTTGCAACAACTATGATAGTGATTATAACTTGCAAGTTAGATCATTTCAGTTGGAATATCAATGTGTTTCTTATGAAATATTGTTTAAGGAGAACCGTGCCCCTTTTTCATCTCAGAGAGTCATATACCTAAGTGAAAAATGAATTTAAACTAAAAGAAAATGTGTGCAATACTGGGGCCATCCTGGTATAGACAAGGGATTAAACACCACACTATGAAGCATCCATAGCCATTGCAGCATGAGTTCAATCCCTGGCCAGAGAGGAAACCCTCATGGTGTAGCATACCTCTCCTGTCTTGTCTACTGCTCCATTCAGCAGTGCATTTCAGTCAATCCTCCTATTCTGTTCTCCACTCTGTCTCTGGTAAATACTCTCATCCCTCAGACCTTTGGCCTGTACCCCAGTTCTTATATGCATAAATAAATCTTTAAAAAGAAAAAGAAAAAAAGTGTGTGAAATATTGGGCTAGTAAGAACATACTCTGAGAATGCAAGTAATTATTTTTTAAAATCTGATTAAGTAAAATGTGTACTCTATTTCCATTTGAAATATAATTTTCACACTTAGGCTATAAGGACACATAATATGTAGTGTGACAGAACTTAATGGTTACCAGAGGGAACTGTAACTGCCCTCCCCACCCCCAAAGGAGGGAAAGATGGGTGGGGAGAGAGGCAGAGGAGCTGTTGGAACAGATGGTTTGGTGGAGGGTGATGGAACATGTACACATATGAATGAGCAAAACTTTCATCCCAAGATAAAAATAAAAAAGTATGGTGTTGAATCTAGTCTAGATAAGAAAATTAACACAAGTGTCTACTAGTGTTTGTTCTCTGTTAGAATGATATGTGAAGATATTTTATGATAAAATACCATAAAGCTGATAAAATTTTATTTTTGGAAGGGAAAGACAAGAAAACTGAGAAACTGTTTTTGTTTATTTCTTATTTAGTTTTCTGATCAGCGTTTGATCTATAATATCACTAATTTTACATTAAAGTTATCTCATTTAGAAAGATGCTACAAATGATTAGATTTCCACATGGGTGAGACATAGTTGTTCTGAATCCAATTTAACAAGCATTAATTAAATATCTTCTATCTAGAAAGCACTAGGAAGTGGAGTTTTTTTTTCAAAGATAGATAGGCTCTTCTTAAGCAAGTCTCAAATTATCAGGACACTTAAGAGCAGCACAGATTTCAGAAGGCATTTAGGCCTCTTAAATATCAAGCAGGGTAATCTCTTGGAGATTTTGGTAAAAGGCAGCTTCTTCTTATCTGGGGCCTAGAATCTGTGTTTCTAATGAGTGCCAAAGCATGGGTTTCCCCCTCTATCTCAAATTAGAACATTTGTATTTTGTATGAAAAGGGTAGATTAATTTTGGGGTCTGGGGACACTTACCATTAATTTATATGGAAGCATTTATCAGCATTTTCAACTCAAAAAGTTTGTTTGTAAATAGGAACACTGTATTTTTAATTAGTGGGGGAAACCTGTACAGTTATTAATGTTGTTAGGTAGACCTAACTTTGAGCATGAAAGCATAGAGGATACTGATTTGAAGTTGGTGTTAATTAGTGAGTGAGCCTTCCCTTACCTAGAAAATTATACTTATAGTAAATATCTGTGGAATGTTGAACCGAGATATTCTAGAAACTAGGAAATCATTCTAGTAAAGCCATGTAGATATTATCTATTTTGGATGGAAATTTGGATTATAATTTCTATATGTAAAATTTATACAATTATAATTTTTGTAGGGCAAATAGTATTAATTTCTTCCTCTATGGTAGGTGATATGGAAAAGTTTATATAGTTAATACATTTCAAATTTAACACTGTTTTTGCAAATGTGTAATTTTGAAATTTCTAAAGCCCATCATCTTTGGAAATTGAATTATTTTCCCAGGACCCTCTTCCCTGACATATCTGAAAATCTCCAAAGATGATTTCATCTACAACTACTATGGCATTCTATTAAATCTTGCTGTAAATACATTTACCACCATCATTTCCTTTTGCTATTTAAGTTCCTGCCTACTTCATTCAAGTCAGAAGGAAAGTACTCCCTGCTTCTTAAAAAGTGCCTTTCAGAAGGTTTCCCCCACAGCAGAGAGATTAAGACCTTGATACTGTGAACCTTAACTTCTCAGAAAAAGAGCATGGGGGAGAGAAGAGGGAGAGCTTGAGGGTGGATCCTGGTATCTGCTTCCATTTCAGTTATAGTCATTTTAGGCCTAGCCACTCTTTCTGGCCTTTCCCTCAAGACAGTTCCTCCCCATTTATCTCCTGTAGATTCTCTATTCTCGCCCTTCAACTGATCTCAACAAGTCCTTGTTTTTCATGTAGTCTGTTAATAAGGCCAAGTTCTTTTTACTGTGTTCCTAGAAACTTTGTAAATTAAGAAATTTGGTTGTATAATATCTCAGGAAATTTATACATTACGTGACATTTTTCTCTACAATTAGAACTTTGTGATGCACTTAAAGGTTGACTTATTTATTTATTTATTTAAAGATTTATTTATTTATGCGTACAAGCACTGGGGTACAGGCCAGAGGTGTGGGGGGTGAGAGGATTCACCACAGAGAGCGGGAGCAGAACCTGCAGATCAACGGAAGTATACTGCTGAGGGGAGCAGCGGGCACAGCAGGAGAGGTCTGCCACACCACGTGGGTCCCCTCCCTGGCCGGCAGCAGGGATCGAACTCGTGCTGCAGTGGCTGCAGTTTGCCTCATAGTGTGTTGCTTAACCCACTGCGCCACCGGGGAGGCCCCAAGGTTGACTTATTTAAATCACTAAGGACACTTTAAGATTAGTCATTGGGGCGCTCCCCTGGTGGAACAGTGGATTAAGAAAGGCACTACAAAGCAAAACACAGCCACTACAGTACGAGTTCGATCCCTGCCGCTGGCCAGAGAGGTGACCTAAATGGTGTGGCAGACCTCTCCTGCCTCGCCTGCTGCTCCCCTCAGCAGTGTATTTCAGTCAATATGCCTGTTCTGGTCCCCATTCTATCTCTGGTAGATCCTCTCACCCCCTGTCCTTATATGAATAAATAAATCTTTAAAAAAAAAAGAAAGAATTAGCCATGTATAATTCACCACTGAACTAGCTGAATCTCATGTGTGGCTTATACATACTTCTCACCTGTATATTATCATTTTATCACAGAAGTCACATTTAAGATATTATTCCCATTGCAAGCAGCATTTTAAGCTTGGATAGAAATAAAACCTCAATAAAATTTAAATTTCACAAAGTCAGATAGCTGAGAAATTATAAAACCAAAAAGGCTCACTCACTTGTATTTGTGAGATAATACTGGTCCTACTGAAATAACAGTTAATATTTCTTATGCATCTATTTATGTTAGTCAGTTCTTCTAGCACTTGACATGTGATGACCCATTTATTCCTCATAACAAACTGAGAACATAGTTTTATAAATGAGACCACTGAAGCATAGCAACTCATTCCAAGGTCACATAGCAAATAAATTGAAGAGCTAGGATTTGAACTAACTTATTATAGGTCTAAGGCCATACAGTTACGTACTATGTTTTTCCATGAACTATATTATCAGAGTAGACATAAAAGATTAGTGTTATTGACTATCACTGTAATGTAACTAAACCCATGTGCTGGATAACTACGTGTAGTATGGTTTAAATCAGCTGGTTACAGACTTATTTACCACTGTGGAAATGTTTGCCAAGAGGTGAAAAGGAGGACAATATCTATAGCTCGAGACTTCTGAACTGAGTACACAGAAGTCTTGGAACCAAATAAAGAGAATGATACTGGAACAAGATCAGGCTGAGAGGATCATGAAGGATGTGAAATGACAAAACTAGAGAGAAACTCAAACAGAGAATTTCTCTAGGAACTGAAGATTGTGTTGCTAGCATAGAATCTTGGGAGGTAGTCCATATACAAAGTTATTGTCTTTCAACAGGGTTGAGAACCACTTAGTTTCATTTCTTAACTCCTGGAATTTTCTTCTTGATTTGTTTTAAAAATTATACGCACATACACACACACCTATAAAGTATACAATATGATTATTTGAAATAATTAAAGTTAATCAACCCATCCATCTTCTCACAGCTACCAATGTGTGTGTGCTGAGAACATCTGATATCTAATCTCTTAGCAAACTTACAGTATTTAATGGATAAGAAATTAAAGTCTGGCCCCCAAATCTTCCATGACATGAAATAAGCCAAATTAGAAGATGTCAAGGTGAGAACTAAGTTATATATTAAAGCAGAAGAAGAGACACTCATAAATGTGGAAAACTGGATACAACACAAATGAAAATTCTTTGTGATTTCTCATAGGCAAGTGATGAGCAAAAAAGTGAACTGAAGTTGGAGATATGCTTTCTTTTTCTACCATTTTTAATATTTACAATTGTAGTTATTTTATCTGCTTTCATAGTATAGTGGATTCTTTCACTAGCTGCATGTGCCAGTTAGTAATATCTCAACTTTAACCATGCTTCGATAATCGGTGATGCTGGGGTGAAACTGACACCCATATTTATATTTTTTCAGTTGGTCTCCTATTATGCTCTGCCAATAGGACAACCCTAGATGGAGACTAAATTAGAGGGGTGGGGAGCAAAGAAAATTGTTCTTTCCTTCTTTTGTGTTAATATCATCCTGGCAATGTGCCTTCACATTGGCAGTAGCAATTCATTCCAGTTCATTGTAGTTGACTCCAGTGTAAGAATTTTCTGAACATTTGGAGAATCATCTCCATTGCACCTCCTCAGAAATACCAGCACGACCAACTGCTCTAGCTAACAACTCATGCAGTCCCTCTTCCAAGCTTAGAAACATCAGCACAGAGTTTTTAACCTACAGAAGGTTGAACAGGACTTACAGAATTCTTCCTTGAAGTATCTACATTTCAGTAAATCTAGTCTCTTCTCAGTAATGGAAACTGCTCTTTGCAGATAATACCTCTGTGATAACTTGCTCTCACTGTTAAATTTGGTTAAAGGAAAGGTCTGGTCTCACATTTTAATGTGTCTTTTAAGGATTATCAGACTAACTAGTAGTCCCATCAGACACTAAACACCTCGCTCATGAGAATAATATAGAGTTATAGTTAAGTTTTAATGAAATTGGAGTAACACTAGTAGATAATCTTATATGACAGATCATAGAAACCAATGCTTCTAAACAATGCCTGCCAAAGTAGCATGGGACTCTACCCAAATGAATGACATATATAGATCAAACTAATATAGGTAATGATGTTATATTGTTTAATTTTGAGTTTGTTTCTAATATTATACTTTTGCACAGTAATCCAGCAATTGATGAGAATGAACATGAACAAATTTCTTAACTTCTCAATCCCTGGCTGAAAAATTCTCTGTCTAATAATTAAGAAAGACTGGGGAATACTTTGTGCCATGCACCAAGGAAGTGATCAGGGTTAACAGCATAACTCTAAGAAGCAATTTAGAGATCCTGAGGGCACCATCCTGCATAAGCATGGGTGCTTACTGTTATTATAAAGTGACATGTGGTCCTGGGGATGTGGTTAGACTTCTAAGAAACTCAGCATAAAACAGCAATAAAAAGAAATGGAAAAAGAGTAAAGAATAGTAACAAAAGGGGAAAAATGCTTTATAAGAATTAGTTAGAACCAAAATCCAAAAGACAAGACATTTTCTAGGTTACTGATCAGATGCTGATCTTTCCTCTTTGAGCTCTGTTCTGGTAATTGTGCAAATGGGCTGGGAATCTAATGAGGGCCATCCTTCTCAGGACATATCAAACATCCCACCCTGAGACACAGCCAAAAATACCACAAGAAAGAATGGCCCTTCTCAGAACATCCAGGCCTTCCTTTTCCAGATGGATGGTATAATAAAAATATTCTTCCAATTATTTCAGAGCCTTGAAAGAGAAAAGGAGAAGATACAGCTTAAGTTCAATTCTGAAAAGGCCTGTAGCTGTCAGTGTAGCTATTTTTGAACAGGTTGGCCATTCCTAGTAAAGATTCTTTAAAGAAAACTTTATGTCTTGTTTAAAAAAATATTAGCAGGAAAGGAAATGATGTACCACTTCAATCACAGCAGCAGTAACAGTAATACAGTGTGGATGTTTATGGAGTCATTTGACATCAGATAAGGCCTAGGTAAATACAGGAATACTGAACTCAATTTGCAGTGACATAAAAAACACACTTCCTTGTAAGATTTCTTCAGATGACTGAGGTTCTAAGTGTGAAGAACTAAAGTGCATTCCTTCTGAATTTTCTTTTCAGAATGACCTCAACTCTTCTTCATAGGCTACTCATAATGAGTCTATGCAAATGCTATCTTAAAGGGAATAAAAAAGTATCAATGACTAAAGCCAAAGTTGAACCTGTGGAATGTACTAACAATGTAGGTGGTGACTCCAGTCCATTAGTTCATCTTGCTTTACCATGTGAAATGTAAAGGTCAAAAGCCAAGAAGATACTCCCCCTTGGGGTGCATAGTTTGTGTGAATGCAAGTTTCCTAAGAGAAGTAGTGCTGGTCATTAATGAATTATAGAGGATTTATATATTTCCAAAACAGAAACCAAAAATGAAAAGGGACTTGAAGGAACTAACTTAGTAGGCTGCTGTAATAGAGCCCATCCCTGGCTTGAAAAACACCACATTAGTTTTTATAAATAGTACTGTCTATTATGGGTATAATGTGCAATTCTATTTTTTCCTCTCTGAATAGATCCAGAGAAAACATATTCTTTCATGTAAGAGAGAGACTAATGTACATTGGACAGATTAATTTACTTGTGAGTGGTCAGAAGCAAATTCACTGGTTCTGAGTTTTTGTTCTGGTTACTATGAATACATGATAAGTATTCAGGAAGAGATGAAATGATTTTTACTTAGAACTGTCTTCAAAAAAGAATCAAGATAGAATTCTATCTATCTGATAGAATACTAAATATAAAATAACTACTATTAATAAGCTTTTCAAATTCAAAAACTGAACGTAAGGTATGAATAACTTGATGCATATAAATCAAAAGAATAGAAAAACCTTAAAGTATATAATCCTTTAAATGCTTTCATTTATAATTCATAGGATATGCCACAGGTAGCAATCCAGGGTAGAAGAAGCTCCAACAAGGAGAAATATGTTCATGAAACTTGGCATGAACAAGAAACGTTGCAGCTGTGAAACTTGCAAAGAAAATTTCAATAATGTAGCCTGCTGGCAATTTAGCTTAGCCAGAGTCACTGAAAAAAAATATATATTATAATATTAAAATTCTGATGTCTTTTTCTTATGTCAGAAGTGACAATGACAAGGGGAAAAAGGAATCCATTGTTATGAGGAAAACCATAGGCCCACACAAAATGGCCAAGCATGTCATTGAAATGAAGACAGAATAAGCTAATCTTCCTGAAATGTTTTCTTCACACTCTAGCTAAACTTAGTTGAAAATGTGATCCTACTATATTTAGAATAGTTTTTTTTCCCAGTTTAATTTAGAGAAACATCTTCTCTTTCTAGTCAAACACTCTCCTTGCAGGAAACCATACAACTTCATGAAGCTGCAATCTCAAGAGTTTAGTGGGCAGTTCTACAGTTCACAGTAATATATTGTTTAACTCTAGTCATCTGACCTGAGCACCATTTTGCCTTCATTTACTCATTCATATCCAAGACAAGTGGAAGATAGACACTTGGAGACTTAATTACAAAGATATAAAAGTGCTCTCATTTTCCAATATAGAGATATTTATAAAATTCAATAACAAAACAAAATTAAAAAGATCAAAAATTGCCTTTCATTTCTCTATATCCATATTAATATCATATTTATTACTAAATTTTCCTTCATATTTGCTTGCTTCAGGTTGAAATGTTTCACATTTATACCTTACTATGTTGCTGATATTTAGAAATTAATCTATCCTTGTAATTTTTGAGTTTATGTCATCATAATCATCACTTGTTTAAGTTAACAAAACTCTTTTGGAAATCTATTTGGAAAACTGTATTAAACTTGACCCAGAATTTTCACTTATAATTATTTATCAAAGATATATATTTGCATGCTTTCAAAATATCTTTGTGTAAGATTAGTAACTGAATCTTTTTTTTTCCCCTCAGGTAAAAAACTAATTAGGTCACTATAAACTAGAATCACAAGACAGTTGTTTCAGTATTATGTTAGACTAAAACATAAAATACTTTTGTGAGAATGATGAAGATAGCCCAATGACAGAAGACCCTATTACATATTAAAAATTAAATTCAACATTCAGGATATTAACCTTAACTCACAAAGTAGATTGTTGTGAACACAGTTTCATCTCTGGGATTATGAAGGACTAGACAACATTTGGGGAAAGGGACTTAGATTTTGGTTCACCAAAGAGCAAGTTCTAATTGCATAGTGAAACCTAGTAAAATACTGAAAAATAAAACTTGGGTGATAATAATAAATAATAAAACTTTTGTGATTGGGAACACTTCACACATTTGATCATTGTCTTTACTGGGAGAATTGAGCATATACTCAAGTGACTCCTATGGGGGATGGAGACTACTAAAAGCTTGAATATGGTCTTCTAGACTTTGCCCTATGTGTCATTTGCCTCTGCTGATTTTAATCTGCATCATTTCATTATGGTTTGAAATATACAGGGGTATAACAGTTTTTCTGAGCCCTAGGAGTCCTTGTAGGAAATGACAGAGCCTAAGGATGATTTGGGGGCTCCTAATAACTTTGTATATTCTCCACATCAAAGTAGAACTTTCAGCTACATATTCATTGTATATTTAAAGAAGTTTAAAATAAGGAAAAAGTGTCAGTTATTTTGATACGCCAGGAAAAAATAAATAAATCCATACTAGTACATAGGGGTACTGACTCCTACTATAACCAAGTTCTGTGCTAAACATTATTAAAAATTCTGGAATAAGGTCCTCATCAAGAATTGAAGGGATAACACTAAGAGGGTGAATTTATTAAACTTGTAGTACAGAGTTATACTTACACCTTTCATATAGAGTGAATCAGAGCTCTGGAATTTAAGATTGATGTTAAAAGTACCATTTCATGCAAATAAGTCCTTCTTAGTGAACAGCTACTATGCTCTGCTATTGGTGCTAATTATTTTGCTTTCACTGTCTCTAAAGCACATCAAAATAAACATTTTTGTTCCTATTTTACAGATAAGGAAACAGGCTCAGAGAGCCTGAGATAATGATAATGAATTTAACAAGTAGAGGAAGAGGTTTTTCTAGAGAAATAGCTAATATTTTTATATTTGCTAGTGTAGTAGAGATTCAGTGTAGCCATTATTCCTCTATGGGTACATTATCTAAAAGTTCAAACTTTATTTGGAAAGAATTAATAGGTTTAGGGAGATTAAGTAACATTAGCCTAGGAAGAGCCAAATTCCAAATATAAAGCCCTGTCTAATTGAATCTGAAGATTATATTTTCTCCCATTTTGTTAAAGTCCAATATGAAGATAGTTTTATAAGATTTTATAATTCAGATTGAATTTCTATACTTTGTAAAGAAATAACAATAAAATTATTTTCTAAGGTTCACAAAATGTTAAAAAGGTAAGAATTTTCAGTGACGTTATATTCATCTTTGAATGTTTTGAAAAATTGTTGCAAAAGTTCTACTCTGATTTGCAGAAAAATATAACAAAATAAAAACATTACAGTTTTAGGTGTTAATATTAACATATATATGAATAAAACTAACATTGCCAATATTAAAGGCAGATATTTGAAACAAAAGTAAGGCACCTGTAGCATTCTGTAATATCAAATGAAAATGAGGGATTCCAGATATATAGTTCTCAGATTTTGATACTTTATGCTTGAGATAACTATTTGTACTTTGAAATTATTGATATAATAAATCACAAGTAATCACAGAAACAGTAAAAAAATTCAAATTACATTAATAGATAGAGCACCTATGGTAACATCATAGTTATTAACTTAGTTATTAATTTCCAAGCAATTTCTTCAAACCTCTAAGATGGAGGCTAAAAGCAGCTTTGTTTGATGACCCCCATCATTGCATTATTATTGAAGAACACAACAGAATTTAGATTACTAACTAAATTAAACACATTACAAGGGGCCTCCCCTGGTGGCGCAGTGGGTTAAGCAACGCACTACGAAGCAAACAGCAGCCACTGCAGCATGAGTTCGATCCCTGCTGCCGGCCAGGGGGGGGGACCCACATGGTGCGGCAGACCTCTCCTGCTGTGCCCGCTGCTCCCCTCAGCAGTGTGCTTCTGTTGATCTGCCTGTTCTGCTCCCCACTCTCTGTGGTGAATCCTCTCACCCCCCTATACCTCTGGCCTGTGCCCCAGCGCTTGTATGCATAAATAAATAAATCTTTAAAAAAAAAATAAACACATTACAAGCTTATCTGAAACTCCAAATTATAGCCTTTGAAGACTCAAAAAGTCAAAAACACAAAGACAGATATGTTTAACTGATTTAAAAGTTATAAAACAACACAGCTGGAAATGTACCATAAGACACAGTGCTCATAATACATAACTGGAGTTTTCACTGATGTCTATTTAAGAATTCTAAGAAGTTTCAACTTAAAGATAACATGAGGAAATTACCATATTAAACATAACATGGTTTTTATTTTTAATTGAAAGAATGAAAAATTGTCTGAATCTTCACATACTTCATAAACAATAAGTAAATATTACCCCCAAAGCCAAGTCAGATGCGAAGATTCTCAAAATATTAGTGAAGCACATGTTTCTTGAAAACTGATACTAAAGAAAATGATGAGCTAACAGAACTTTCTCAGTCATCAATATTTGCCTAGAAGATAGTCTATGATCTTAATTACAAACATAGCAAATCGGGGCTGTGGGACGGATATGGTATCACAAGCTGAGATTTTTTTTGTCCACTAAAGTAAGATTTCTAGAAATCTACCATGGAAACTGAGATATTATATGGAGCCTGTCTTGACTCTTTTAAAATAATTTTAAAAAATAAGGCAGAAAATACTCTTTAATCATCCACTTAACTCCACTCATGTTTAAAAAACAAAAGAAATTGATTAATTTGGAGGGATGGAAGAAACTTAGTGCCTTTCGTGAAATGTACTTATGGAACAATTAATGTAGGAATATAAGAAACTTCAAAATTTGTTTAAAAACTTTACTGGTACTTATTGCCTTAGTTTTGTCCTTTTTATAGTTTACTTAGGAACTTAAGATATAACACGTTTGATTAGAATAAATAAAAACACTTCTGGTTTCTTTGTAATTATCTAATTAAGAGAACAAAACATTTTATTAAGTACATGCCAGGTGCTAACAATGGATTTTTTTCCTGGGATATCAAAAATAACTGACATTGTCCTTATTGTAAGCCTTTTTAAATACATGATGAATGATATATTGCTGACAGTTTTAGTGGTAGTCACAAAAATATAAAGTTTATTTAGTTTGTGATGTTGGATTCAAATTATCAACTTACAGGGAATTTGGGAGCTAAAAAAGCTATCACACATGGTGATACTACACTTGGAACTGAGAAACAAAAATCACTTACTAATGTCATTTCGACTTGAAAATGTGATGCCCATGTCTATATATAGAGAGAAGCTAAAGACCTTTAAGGATCTTCCTCTATTTCATTCACTCTGTTTTATTGTGCATTTTTGACTTGTGTAAGTGCCATTCCGAAGAAAATTTAGGAAAGGCTCTCCCCTTGCCCTACAACACTGTGTACCTTGCCCACAAGGAAAAGTTAATTATATTTGAATTCTCTTTCCTAAACATTATTTATTTGGCATTTATATATTAAATGCACTTATTTAATTAATCTTCATTCTACATGTACTCTATGAATCTAATTTCCTCATGTTATTGCCCTAATCGTAAGTCACCATAAGAACTTAATAATTACCTGTTGAGTCTGTAAATATAAATCAAATGCAGAATAAATCAGTTAACATTCCACTGGAGAATATAATCTGAGGAAGTAATGGTTTTTGACTCCTAATTTACAAGAACAATTTAAAAAATAATTGCAACACAGGTTTGGTTAAAATCTAATGATTATGTGAATGTACGTGTATGTATTTAAAATCAAAGGAATGCTATGAGTTATGCTTCTGAGCCTTAAAGTATGATAAAAATATGTTTTAGAAACTGACACATAGCATTTTGACATGGCAGAATTAAACATACTACTGAAATAAATCAGTAGTGAGAGCTGCTGTTTTGATTTTTACATTGATGACTCCTGGCAGGAAATTCAGGAGAATTTCTCAATATTCTCTTTCTGTCTTTTTTGTTGACAAACATGTTTTCTAACAAACTTGGCATGGCATTAAATTGTAGTAATGACTATTCATAAATGTCATACACAATAGCACATGTACTAGTAAAGAAAGAATTAGGAATTCATTTAATTAACTGAGAAGATACATTAGATGATCTATTCAATAATCTGCTTAAAATGGAAATTAAGCAGACTGATTATTCATTTATATATACTATATATACGTAATATAGAGAAAATTTTCTTTTTTTATTTTCTTTGGAATTTGAGTCAGATTAACTAATACTGAATTTGTGATTATTTCAATTTTCATTAAAATTTAGCTTATCATAAAAATTTTGTTTGAATAATTTTAAATTCATCAATTCCAGTGCTTGAATGTGTTAAATTATTGATTGCTGTTTCCTAATTTATAGAACAGGGAGCATCATATTCATTACTGTAGAGGATGCTTGTATTAAATTAACTATAAAAGAAGTATATTCACATATAGTAATCACTTAATTGCTAATGTTTGCTATAGTTATTTTCATCACAGTCACTTTTATGTAACAAACAATTTAGTTTCTGTAACAAGCAATTTATATACTTAGAATAATCTATAGAAAGACTTCAGTGTTATTTTAGAGAGAGATCTCTTCCCTCAGGAAGCTTCTCTATTAGAGCAAAATGAAAAACCTTGCATTGACCTACCCTGTCCATACAAACTCAATAATTCTGTAAGATGTATTTTACACTTCTCTAACTTATGGAAAAATCGGGGCCTCTGAAATTGTAACTAACTTCATACCAAACAATAGTGAATGGAAGAATCAAATTCAAACTCAGTCTTTCAAACTTTTTTTTTTTTTCTTGCTAACATTTTCATTTGAATTTTTAATGCTAAAATCAATGCTTCAAGAGTATTATGACATGGGAACATGTCATAAAACATGCATACCATGTTTAAAACAGATGAAGAATTACTTTTAATTACAAACCATAGATCCTATATACAGGTATTTTTTTCCTCTTTGGTTCATCAACATTTATCAAAAGGGAAATGCAGATCAAAACTACAAAGAGATACCACCTCATACCTGTGAGGATGGCCCATGTTAAAAATGAAAATAACAATGAACAAACTAAAAAACAGGTGCTGGTGAGGATGTGGAGAAAACAGAAACTTGATAGGAATATAGACTGTTTCAAACCCCAGGGAAAGCTGTGTGGAATTTCCTTCAAACAAACAAAAAAATAGATCTGCCATCTGACTCCAGCAATTCTACTCCTAGGTATCTACCCAAAGAACACAAAATCATTAACGCGAAAGAAAACCTACTCTCCTGTATTTATTGCAGCACTATTTACAAAGGTTAAGATAGAGAAACAACCTAAATGCTCCAAAACAGATCAGGAAGATGTGGTACATATACATAATAGAATACAACTAAGTGAATAAAAAGGTAAACTGATGCCATTGGCAGCAACACAGATGGATCTGGAAGGGATTATACTAAACAAAAATAAGTCAGAGAGAGAAAGAGAAATATCTGATGGTTTCACTTATAGGTGAAATATAGAGAAACCAAACAAAAAGACTGACAAAGGCCAACCTTGAAACCTGAACATAAATCTGAGGTATCCAGGAGAAGAGGGAGGGAGTTGGGGAAGGAGGGAAAAACAGGAAGGAGCATTTTACATTGTACTATGAATAAGGCTACCAGAAGGGGGTTATGGTAAGGTGGGAACAAAGGGAAGAGGGGATGGATTGATGCAGCTTTGATAATTGGTGTGGCAGAATAACATACACTTACAGAGGTGTAAACTTATACCCCTAAAACATACTGTGATGTCAATCAACATTACCTCAATAAACATAACTAAAAAATAATCTTTCAAGCAGTTTGTTCTTCAGATCTTCAGTACTGTGTGGCCCCAAGGACTTGAATATACACACAGTGGAATCTTTACTTCACAGCCTTCCCTGACAATGGGAAGCAAATTCTGCCTCTTCTGCTTTTCTCTACACTCTCCACTTTGAGTGAGCACTACTACCTTTGTTTTGATAATTGCCGATTTCATCAAGACATCCCTTTGGTCAGCTGTCTCTTTGTAACAACATACTGGAGTTTTATTCTCAACCCTGTAGATTATCAGAAAAACTTCTGATAGTGCCCAGGGCATGTCTCCAAATGATGTTTGTGTGTGTGTGTGTGTGTGTGTGTAGATGAAATGTATGTAGGGAAAGGTCAGGGCAGAAAATATGACACCTATATTTGAAGGTTTTGAAATACTAAGTTTTACATAGTCTTAGGTCTACCTTGGTCAAGAATCAGTAAGGATGCCCATGATTTTTATAGTATACTTTCATATTTGTTTGGCACAGACTTCATCTGATGTCATATTGAATATACTTTGTCAATGTTTTATTACCTGTTCTAAGTTGATGCTTTCATTGTCACTATTTTGAAGTGTTAGGAAAATTTTAAGTCTGATCTCAAATGGATTGTGATGACAGCCACATAGAAGATAAATCATAGTCACAATTCCATTGTATCGTTCAGAGTATTTTCAAAGCACTTTATACTTAATGACTAACTAAGCATTTCTAAATACTTCTGTAGGAGCAGTGGGTTGTATTTATCAATTCAGTTTGGGTACTATCTGCTAAAAATGCATATGCAATTTAGTACACACTTGATATATTTTCTAAAATATTATTCTAAGTGAAGATTGTATTTTTCATTAAGATTCTTGGAGTTATGCTTCATATTAAAAAAACAAACACTAAGGGAATGGAAGCGAACATTCTTCCATTGCTGAAGAGAATGACTATATGAAAATGTGGGAGACTAATCTCTTATTGTTATACCAATGCAAAGTATTTGCATTCATAGTATTCTTAATAGCATTACATGTGAAGATTTAAAACAACAACAACAACAACAACTAAACTGCCCTCTGTTTAATCATAGACTGGTGGTATCTATCACCTTTGTACTGTCAGTGACCTTTATGGCCCTATGAAATGTCCCTGTATCAGTGTATCCATAGGATTTTTTTCTGTTTTCTAAGAAGTAATGTGTTTCAAAAAATCTAAACCAAGATTTTAGAAACCAGCAGATCTTGGCTACCCTTTGAAAATTTCCGAGTTTTGTGGGGCTTGCATTTCTATCTATGAATTGGGAGAAGAAATACTTGTTTTTGATTCTCTCCTGTTGTTTCACTGCTTGGAGCAAGTAAGAATACTATGATACAGAAACACACCTTCAAAGGGATATATACACTTCTATGTTCCTTTCAGCTCTATTTCTAATAGCTAAGTAATGGAACAGCCTAAGTGCTCAGAATACAGTGAGTGGATCAGAAAAACATAGTACACACCCACAATGGAACACTACTCAGCTATAAAAATTGATGAACCCCTGCTATTTATGACAACATGGATAGAACTGGAAAGAATAATGCTAAGTGAAATAAATCAGAAGAAAGACAACTGTCTCAGATATATGTGAAATACATAACCAAGGGTACTTCAAATATACAACCAATAGTAAATTTCTAGCGTATATCTACAAAGATGAGACAATGGTGGTGGGGTGGAGGATGGGGGTTGGGAGTGAAAGAGCTAAGGTGCTCGTGGAATATAGTGAATGATAATTGAATGACTAGTGGTGGGTGGGGTATGATAGTATACATTTGTAAAGACTTGAGCCTATAACTCCTAGAGCAGATATAAAGGTATTAACCTATTTTTCTTCAATTAACATAATTTGGTAAAGAAACGGTATTTTAAAGTTGTGAAGTCCTATGCAGAAATAAAATGTAAATATTTGAAATTTTTTTAGGTTGTGCTTTGAGAAATGGTTTCACTTCTGCTTTTTGATATAATACATTATGCATCAAATCTAGTTAGCCAAAATAACTTTTTGAGTATCATCTTTCAGCCAATCCACTGTCATCATGTGTTAACTAAATTATTTATTCTCACTTTCCAGTGTATTAAGTCCAAGTGCCTCATTCACTCCTCCATGGCTTGAATCTGTGAGGTTATGCTTCTGCAATCAGATTGCAGCTCTGCTAGGTGTAAGACTGGGATTTATTCTATTTTATTCATTGATGTATTTCAAAACCTAGAAGAAGAGTTCATAAAATATCTTAAATACTTTCTGAATGTGGACCTTTCTGGTGACCTATGGGTTAAGTCTCAGGGCTATAACTACTATGTCGAGTTCAATCCCCAGCCAGGGAGCTACCCCACATATGGCACAGAAGTCCTCTTCTATCTTGCCCACTGCTCCCCTCAGCAGTGTATTTCAGTAGATCTGCTTGTTCTGCTCCACACTCTGTCTCTGGTGAATCCTCTCACCTGTCCTTCCACCTGCACCTTTGGCTTACACCCTAGTTCTTCTATGCAAAAATGAAGAATACTTTCTGAATAAATGAAGTATTCCCCACCACCACAAAAACAGAAACAAAAAGAAAAACAAACCCTGAAACTATCAGAGTTCAAATGGGAAAATATAGTATGTTATAAAGGGTTTATATTTTGAAACAATGATTTATGCTCACTAGCTTGCTCTTTTCTCCTTCCCTCTCAACACAAGTTGTTTTATGTCATCATTCTAGGGAAAATAGACTCAACTCTTTCATAAAACTCATTCATGTAGATAACATTCATTCCTCAAAGTTTAAGAACTACTCAGTGAAGTCCAGTGGAATAAGGAGTACAACAGTTTCTCGATCATGACTTTTCTATCACTGAAATCCTACATTTGTTTGTACTGTTTTTAATAGTAGGTATTATATGTACATAGTGAAAAATCCAAATAATAGATACTGGTGAGATAGTTCCTACATATTGTGTTCTTTATCTCCAGTCTTTTTCAGAAACATTACCAATGGCATATACATTATTTCAAACATAACTCTGGATAGCTAAACAGTATAATATTACAACTATTACCAAAGAAATATTATCCTTGATGTATACATTATTTCTTATATATCTCTAGATACCTAAATTGTATAGAAAAGGCAAGTTGCAAAAGAATATATACATACATATACTTTTTTGCAATTTGCTTTTGTCCTACATATCTTGATATATCAGATTACAAAATTTTTTTTCATTTTTTCTAGCCATAATACACCAGTTAATTATCTGAGTATGCCTAATTTATTTCACAGATAATGTTTTAATCATTATATTGCTTCCAATTTTTTTACTACCACAAACAATATTCAGATAAATACACTTATCTAAGTATCTTGTATTTAAGTGTGAAAACTCTAAAAATGAATTGACTGTGTCAAATGTTAAATGTGATATTTATTTAGCACCTTAAAAATTTTCTTGAAAGCAAGTTTTCATTAGATGCATCTATATAGCTCCCTAATTCTATCATCAACAGAATATAATCAATCTCCCATATGCAAATGTGATAGTTAAAAATATCTCATATTGTCAATTTTGAATGAATTTTTCTAGATAAGAGCTTTAACAGTATTTTACATATCCTTAAAATCTTTTTAATTTGATATGAACTATCTTTTCGTATTTTTTGGCTACTTTTCTATAAGAATTTTCATTCTTTTTGTAAATGAGCAGCTGGAAATGAATTAAATATTTGCCTATCAAATGACTCAGTATTGTTACTTAATATGTCATTGTTTTTAATTTGGATAATTCTTTTTATGCAAGAATTTAAAAACTTTTATACAGCCAAATTAGTTGCATTTTATGATTTTAATTTTGTATTCCACTTCAGGATTTGTCCACTCTAACCTGAAAAAACAAACAAACAAACAGAAAAACTAAAAACTTAAAATTTAATATTATTGAATTTTCTCATTCAATTATTCACCTGCTGTTTATTTTATCAGGTAATATAATCCAAAGTTATCATTTTTCTAAATTGCTTTTAAGAAAGAGTTGTTTCATCAGGAATTATAGTTCACATCTATTTTAAACTAAATTCCTATTTAGGCTTCTATTTCTGAGTTCTTTCCACTGATCTCTGTGTAATTTTGCCTAAATGCTCAGTTGCTTTAGTTTCTAAAACTGTATACATATTTAAATATCTCAAAGGGCCAGCTCCTATATATTATTCTCTTTAAAGAAACTTCTTGGCAATAGTGCCAAGGTATTTACTCCAAATAAATCCTATATTTATCTTGTTTAGTTATAAATAGCTTCTTTATTGATATTATATTAAGTTTATGATTACTTATGGAAAACTAATATTTTCATGATATGGAGTCAAGGAAGATGTGTGCCTCTATGTTAATTTTTTTTAAAAAGATTTCCATTTCATTTTTAAAATGTCTTCTACCTTTGTCTGTTAAGATTTTCCAAAGGACATCTATCTTATTTTGTTACTATGCTAAAAGATTTATTTTGTTCCATTATGTCTTTTAGATTGTCTTTCTAATATAGCAAGTAGAGTGTTACCTATTATTTAACTCAGCCACTTAGCTAAAACTATTTTATATTCCAAAATAGAATTTTGCTTTGTTTACATGAGTTCTAAAGTATAGCTCCATAATTTCAAATATCTATACATTTAATTATCTTCTTCAGCTTAAATGCATGAATTTCTCCCTAAAATGTCATGTCTGCTTTACATAAATTCCTTTGGGTATCACTGACTAATTTGGTTCTTCTTTAAAAGTGACACTAACTTTACATCTATCACTGCATTTGTATGCATTTGATAAACAATGAAGGTTTTGAGGTTTTGTTAGAGTGTACACTCATCAGTTCATATGGCTATGTCCTATTTAAACTTACATTTTGTTCTATGATTTAAAGTCTTCTGTCTTCTGGTCTAACATGGAAAGAACTTGGAAAACCATACTCCACCCTAGTAAGTAAATGACTACACAAATGGAAAATTCAACTACTTTTGATCTATTAGGAAAGTATAGGCATAGAACAAAACTCTGACCTGACAATTAGAGAAAGAAGTAGGATATAAACAAACACAACCTACCAAAGCCAAAACTCAGAAACAGACAGATTAGAGGGCACCAGTGCTAGGGTATTAAAACCCTTGAAGTATAATTGACAAATTGATACTCTGTATGGACAATTCTGTCTTAAAATTTCCAGAGAGAGTCAGACATAAAGGGAACACCTGACAACAATATTCTATGGCCTTTCATTTGAAGGAAGGAAAATATCAATTTTAATTCCCCCAGTCCATGTGGATAATGGTATAAAATTTTAAGTTCTATGTATCCATGTTTTCCAAACTAGAAAGAGATATAGAAAGAGAGAAACAGACTTAAAAGCATTGGCGAAATACACAGTCTGAGGGCAAGGATGACCAAAACACTGAGACATACTCGTCAGGCTATAGAACACTTCCCATTACTGAATATCTTACCACTGTATTACTAATTATCTATTTATCACAGTTCCTCTCATCCAAAACATTTCCAAAAATTTATAAAATAAATTTAAAGGCCAAAAAGAAAAAAAAATCACAGTTTGAAGAGATTAAATAAGTACAGAACCAGCATAAAAAATGTCAGGGATGTTGGAATTATCAGACCAGGATTTTTTAAAAAATATGATTTAAAAAAAAATCAGCATGTTAAAGATTTATTTATTTATTTATGCATACAAGAACTCGGGTATAGGCCAGAGGTGCAGGTGATGAAAGAGTCACCAGACAGAGTGGGGAGCAGAACAGGCAGATCTCTGGAAATACACTGCTGAGAGGTGAAGCGGATGAGACAGGAGAGGTCTGATGCCCATGTGGGTCACCTCCCTGGCCAGAGATCGAACTCACACTGCAGTGACTGTGGATAGCTTCATTAGTGCCATGCTCCAACCCTTTCGCCACTAGGGAGGCCCAACATGCTGAAGTTTTAATGAAAAACACTGATGACAAGTCTGACTAATGATGTGATCAAAGAGATAGAAATAATAATGAATAATTAAAACTGAATGCTATAAAGTAATAAAACTTGGAAATAAAGAACACATTTGTTAGGACATTGGACAAGACTAGAAAAAAAGATCACTATTTGACAGCATGACAATAGAATCTTCGAAAACTAAAAATTGAACATGAGACTGAAAAAAATAACATAATATCTAATACTGCAGCACAATTATTAAAGGTAGATTAATAAAAGTACTATTAGAGGGAGAGAAAGAGAAATGAACAGAAGACATATGTGAAACAATAACTGAGAATGTCCCTGAATTGATCTCAGATCAAGTTACAGGTCCAGGAATCTGAGATAACAAAACCAGGATAAATCCCAAAGAGAGTATGTGGCATATCATATTTGACTTAAGAAAATTAAAGATAAAGAACAAATCCTAAAAGAACCCAGAGGGAAAAAAAAAAAAAACTTTATCTATAGAAGAACAAAGATATAAATTATATCTGATTTCTTCTCAGAAACCATGTAAGCAAGTAGAGAATGGAATGCAATATTTTAAGAGAGAAAAAAAAAAGTGTACCTAGAATTCAGTAATCTGAAAAAAATATCCTCTGACATCTAGGAGGAATGAAGATTATCTTACACAAAGAAAAATTGAGAGAATATTTTGTCAATTATTTTTACTTACTCTGTTTTTTTTTTTTAACTCTCCCGAGTTTCTGACCAATGTTATTTTACTTCTAATTACTTTTGCTATGCCTTTTAAGGCAATCATACTGGAAACAATTTTTTTCAATGAGAGGATACAACAATATAAATTCTAGGAGAATAAAGGAAAAGTATGAATAACACTATGCCTACAAATAAAATAACTTAGATGGAAAAGATTGATTTCTTGAAAGACACAAGCTGCTAAAACTCACACAAGAAATATACCATTAGAATAGTCCTGTATCCACTGAATACATTGAATCAATGACTAATTATATTCCATAACATAGCCCAAATAGGTTCACTGGTGAAGTCTACTAAAATTTAAAAGAGATAAAACCAAATTCTCTACAATGTTTTTTAAAGGATAGAAGTGAAAGGAACACTTCCTAAATCACTCTATCAGAATAGCATGACTAATGTCCAAACTGACATAATAAAAATACCATTATCTGCCATGAAAATAGATACAAAACTTTTCAATAAAATATTAGCAAATAAATAGAATATACAAAAGGAGTTATAGGCTACATCCAAGTTGTATTTATCCCAGGTATATATACAAGTCAGCTGGTTCACCATTTCAGTATCAATTAATGTGATATCAACTAACTAAAGAAGAAAAATCACAAGCTAATTTTGCTCAATGCACAAAATAAAAACATTTAACAAAAGTCATTACTTAGTCATGATAAAAATATCTCAATAGAGAGGAACTTTTTCAACTTGAAAAATCGTATTAATGAGAACTCAAAGTTTTCTATCATGTTTCTGAACTTCAAACTCCTACATAAAATATCTGTTTGCTATCTGCTTCGGCTTACCTGATAGACGTCTCAAACTAATGATGTATGACACACTGAAGCCCTGGTTTCAATTGGCTCAATTATCAGAACCAAATCTCAATTACCGGTGCTCTTTTCTAGTTTCCAAGGTCAAACTCCTGGTGTCATAACTCACTTGTATCTTTCATTCGGCCTGCTAGGATTTCCTACCTTTTCTATCTTCAAAAAAAGTTAAAATACTTCCTTTTTAAAAGATTTATTTATTTATGCATATGAGAACTGGGGTATAAGCCAAAGGTGCAGGGGATTCACCAGAGGCCGAGTGGGGAACAGAACAGGCAGATTGACTGAAATACACTGCTGCGGGGAGCAGAAGGCGAGACAGGAGAGGTCTGCTGTGCCATGTAGGGTAGGTAGCTCCCTGGCCAGGGAGCTGATTGTGATTGTGGAGGACAGTTTCATAGTGCTTCACCTTAACCTCCTGCAAAACCAAGGTGGCCCCTAAAATATTTCTTAATGCTACACCTTCTATTTCATTTTGATCATCTCTTCCAAATTTCAGCATCTAAAAGTGGTCTTCTTTTCCCAATTTTCTCATTTCCCACTCCCATCACAAGTCTATTTTATACCCAGAAACCACAATGAAATATTTAAAAACAGGAGTTAGGCCATGCCATAGCTCAGATCAAACTCTTTCCATTTTACTTGATGTGAAACCAATGACTTCACAGTTCTCTGAAGGTCCTATATGATCTGATTGCCTCTGTGTCTCTGACTTCATTTTCTTTACCTTCCCTTTCTCTACACCAACCATGTACTGGCTTTCTCACTCATGTAGGGCTGGCACATTCCTGCCTTAGGGTCTTCACAACACATATTTTATTGCACAGACCTATAATTTTCCAGATATCCAGTGTCTACTCTCTGTGACCTCCTGTTCTTTGTAAATGCCACCTTCTCACTGAGACCTACTCAGACCATTCTATGTATCCAACTCTCCTTCCTCAGCATGTTCCCCAGCATGTTCTATCATCCTTACTCCACTTTATATTTAGCCACAGTAGTGATTATATCTTAGCACACTATGTAACTTACACATTTATTACAACTGTCTGATTTGCCTGCTAGAATGAATATTTCATAGAGGTAGGGATTTGTGCTTTTTTTGTTCATTGCTATAGCTCTCATACCTAGAATATTCCTAATATCTAATAATTGTTTGTTAAACTTGTTGACTAAATGAAACATTTCATTAAACAGCTGAGATAAGGCATTATCATTTAAGTTTTGCAAATGAGATAAATTAGGTTGAATTGTGTACAAATCATATGGTTAATAAAGAAGCACTGACTTTAAAATCCAAAGGTTTTGATCCTTGTCTATGAATATTCCTTATACTATGTTTCTTTTACTACATTTGCCATGTGTGACAATGAAGGAAAAACAGGAGAGTAGGTGGAGGCTTTTTGGACTCAGTCAACAAGTCTTATTCAGAGTCAGTATATGATGAGTCAAGCAAAGTAGAAATATTCACAGCCCCTTCCTTCTGCTTTATGTAAGTTAAGGATTCTAAAGGTAGAAGTGAATGTGTCACTGTGGTGAAAAAAAAAAGTTTTTTTTTTTTTTTTTTGTAGGATAAGTTGATAGGGGTTGAAGATGAGAAATATTTTCTTTCAAAAGAGCTGTCCCTCTAGCAGCAAAGTAGACTGATGAGTCTGTGGCCCCAAGTTTGTTACTGCATGACATTCAGCATACTCCTTCACCTTTCTGCTCCTTTTAAATGGAAAGTTAAGCTAGAAAATGCCAAAATATTTTTATATTTAACATTATTCCAATTCTGTTGGCAAACTCATTTTCAAAACCAGATTATTCTATTCACATGCATTTTTATTACCTACAGTTTCAAAAGTAGAAAATAAAGTATATCCACGCTTATTTTCCTGCTGATTTGATACTTATTTTCATTTGGATAAAAACAAGAAGTGAATTCAGAGTATATTTCTGCTAATTTTATAGTCTGCCAAGCTTTTCAAATTTTGTTGGAAAGTTTAAACTCTCATATAAGGTTTAGACATTACAATGCAGCTTAAGCTTTTTTCTAAGCTCAAACTATAATAAAATGCAAATTTCTTGGTTATTAAAATAAAGAATTGGAAAATAGGTTTGGTGAACAGGTAGGAGAACAGGTCTGAACGCTCCTAGTTTTTATTAGAAAACAAGTATCAATGCTGTGGTAGTTTTACATAATATTGTTCATTTTGTGATGAAATATTTTTCTTCTGCTAAAGAGGTGCATTAATCATTACCCTTGCCAAGTCATTTTAGTGTTCAGAATTTGAAATACCAGAAAATCTGCACAAACATTTGTTTTGTACAGGGCACATTTTTGTCACCAGTTGAACTTGAGGTCTACAGAACCAGAGCAGAGAAAGTGGACTTGCCACAACTCTCCATTGGGTTTCTTGAAAATCTGATTCTGTGTCACCCAAGAGCCTATGAAACATGAGCAGGCAGGATCACTAATAATGAAGTCCTGGCAGGCAGCCAACCTCCGTGCAATGAAGCCTGCTCACTTTAATGTAGCTCCACTGGGCTGGATACAGGTGGAGGATGGATGACAGCAGGATACTGAAGGAACTGCTTGGTGATAAGCTGAAGTGGACCAAATACATGTGGGCAGGAATGGAGGAGTGTAGATATTAGGAAATTTGCTAACAGGCTACTAAATATCATACTGCAGCAGCATCCTACTGTCTAGTTGTAGACAGGTACAAAACAATGCCATCAGGGAATCCATTTTGTCCTATAACTTGCTGGGGGGAGGAGGAGGAGGAGAAATGTGAATTTTTTCAAATAATATACAGAAACCAAGAAACAGAGGTGAAGTTCTTTCTTAGAATGCTGTACTTTTATTTTGACATGTACTCCTTTGTATAATCAACATATCTAAATGTTTTTATTTCTTCTCTATAACATCAGCAGGATCTACATTTCCAGCATTCACAATATATTCTTGTAGCTGCTTTTTCAAATTCTATAAATCAGCATGAGAAAAGTATGGCAGGAGCTAAGGCAAGGTAATAAAAAAATAAAAGAACAATTAAGAAGTTAAAAAAAAATCTACATGACTTTCTAACAATAAGTCCTCTCCTGGTGGGCTTTGTGTATTTTGGGAGATTAAATCAGTCTTAAATTGTTGCTAAGGCTTAAAGTTGTTGTCTGAAAGAGTAAACATTATGTTAGTAGAAAAACATACTGAAGAATTGTTTAGAGGGAATACTCTATACTAGAATATGCATTTACATGGATAAAATATTCCATAAATGCAATAGGTCATGTGTTATTAGTTGACCCATTCCTTGGCTCTTTGATTGTGTCATATATTAATGTTCATTTTACATAAATAACTGTACTTGAAAGATTTGGGCACTGACATTAAAATTAAAATATTTGAATTATCTTCCAAGCCCTGCAATTACTACTATCCATTCATTTTATTTTTTGTTGCACATTTACTGCATATTTGATGTGGCGCACGGGACTGTACATACAACACTAAAAAAGAGATATATAATTCCTAACTCCTAGAACTTGTATATTTATTGCTTTAATCCTACTTACTTAGCAGTGCTCAGGGATAATAAATCATTCAATACATAATATCTGCTCATAAAAAGTCAAACATTTCACTGGAAAAGTATGAAACAGATGAAGAGATAATAATAAAAGATTATAGGTAATAATTAATCATAATTTAGAGCAGATAAACTTTTCTATAAAGTGCCAGAGGAAATATTTTATGTATTGTGTATCGAATGTTCTATTATTCCTACTCAACTCTATCTTATTGCATAAAAGCAGATATAGACATAAGCAAAATAGAGAATACAGGAAGATGGTAAGAGTTAAGACTCTGGACTTGCCTTCTCCATATATTTATAACCAAATTGTAAGAAAATAAAGACAATGGAACTGCAGGATGAGCAGACAACCACTGTATGCATAAAAAAGACTACGCAACAGAGAAGAAATTTCAGAAAAACTGAAATGTAACTGGAACATTACCTGGGCAGAGAAAACCAAGAGAGAAGGGGAGCTGCAACATGGAGCCTCTCTGTTGTTGACTGAAACTCTCATGCCCAATTACAGATTTTAGAAAGTGGTGGGTACCCTGGAATACAATGATATGTGCCCATATCATTGATATACAGGAGGAAAAATATACCTCCATAGAACTGTGAGAGTGGAGGAGCAGAGATCTGTGACAGAACTGGAGTAGCAGATCAACTTCTTTCTATAAAGGCAGATGTTCTACCTCCCATAGCAGCAAGATAGAGCTAGAGATCGTAGACCCCCTAACCCTCGAGGGGAACTTGAGGCATGGGGGTCTATGTAAGGTAATGATTGTTGGTTTGAGGTTGGAGTTCCCACATGTAAATAGCTGAAACCCAAATCTTATGGAGTAGGCTAGAATGGTTCACTTGCAGCACTATAATACAAAAGAGGATCTTTTCTACATGTGGTTGTGGTATCATGTAAAATACCTGCTTCATCCCCACTGGGGACAAAATAGAGGTAACTATATAAGATAAAGGCTGCCATTAACCAGATGCCCCAGGGTAAATTCTCTATACTTGAGAGGTGAAGAGAATAAATCTAGGCCATTCTTCCACTACAACAATAATAGCCCTTCCTCTCCAGTGCTACAGCTATTGAGAACTGAGAGAAGCTACAAAGGTGGTGGTCTTTGGATAATGCACATGCAACTTTTGAGAAAAGTGTACCCCTCATTCAAGTATAATCAAAAATGGAAAAGTAGCCTGACCACTTGCACACAAATAGCTCGATTCATTCTGCTCCTGCCTGTACTCCCAAGGAAAACAAACAATAACAACAGAAATAACTGGTCATAACTTGCATATCAGAACTATAGCTGAGAGGCTGATGTTGGTGTGAGATTTTTCCAGATGCTTTGTATAAGAAATTGAAGTAGGGATGAGTGTCATTGTAGATGCATAGACCCAAATTGATTTAGGCAGATGTAATAAGGGGTTTTGATTATCTAGATATTTAATAGCAGCAGTCTGCTAATATCCTGCTGACATTAGCATTTCAGTTACCTACATAGGCACAGAGGCATCAATTCAAAAAGCACTTGATATCCAAGGATCCAGGATAACAAGCCTAGGGTTATCTCCTGCAACCTATAGATGTAATGTAAGGTCAAATCACCAAGACAAAAGTGCTATTTATGCTAATGCTTAAAAAAGAAAAATGAGAGATGGAGAAAAATACCACAATTAAGGGACAAAATAATCCCAAAAGAAGTCCTAATCTAAGAGATCTGTGAAAGAGGCTTGATGTAAGTGACTTGTTCATAGCAAAAGTCACTAACTGTATCTTTCAAGTTGAGAAAAAAATGGATAAATAAAAGTAGAAATACATTAATAGAGAAAATATGAGAAGTTTTAAATAGAATTAAAGTACTTCTGTAACACCATAACTAAAATTAAAAAACAAAAACAAAATATGAAGGAATGCCTCAAGAGCAGGTAAATATAAACAGCTGATAAAATCATCAAATATGAATGCACAGTGGTAGAAAAAAATTTAAATAGACCAGTGAAGAGAAAAAAAAAATAAAAAGAGAACAGAGTAAGTGTTCTTTGGAACATATGGAGAAAGAATACCCACATCATGGGGTCCCAGAAGGCAACGAAAGAGAAAAACATAGAAAATTATTTAAAGAAATAATAACTGAGAATTTCTGTAATCTGGGAAAGGAACCAGATATTCTGATTCAAGAGACACAAGTCCAAAAAAAATTCATAACAGATATACCACAAGATGTATTTTAATCAAATTGCAACAAAGTGGCAAGTAACAAGGAGAAGATACTAAAACTATTTAGCAACAAGGCTATATACAAAAGAACACCTGTTAGATTATCTGGAAGCTTCTTTGCAGACCAGAAAAGAATGGCAAGAAATATTTATAGTCCTCAAGGAAAGGATATTCAACCTAGAATACTTTATCCAGACTATCATTTAAGACTGAGTTTTATAGAAAACAAAAGAATAACAAATCTGTCTTTAAAAAAAAATTCTACCATGACGAGCATAAAATAACACACTTCAACTATCAGTAACAGACACCAAATTATACACTTTAGAGGTGGAAAAGTATATAAAAATGTGAACAACTAGAATGAGTTTGTGATCAAATCATTAAATGGTTCACAACTATGCACCATATAAATTTCAGTACATATAAATTTCAGTATAACTGCAAAACAAAAATCTGTAGTAGTAACACATAAGTCAATGGAAATGAAATCCAAACAAAACATAAACAATGTCAAAAAATAAAAAAATAAACTAAATACACAAAATAGCAATACATATATTACAAATATACATATATTTCTATAATCAAATATAAATGCCTTGAGTTCACTAATTAATATAAAGAGTGACTGAAAAGATGACAAGGAAAAGTCCAACTTTTGGTTGTTTACAGGAAACCTATCTAGCTAGTAAAGAAAGACACAGCTCAAAGTAGAAGTTTAGAAGACTATTCTATAAGTAAATGTTAAAAGTCAGAAACAGCTATATCAAATAAAACAGATTTCCAATTTTAAAAAAGACATATATACCTATGTTTATGGCAGCACTATTTATAATTGGTAAGACCTGCTTAGAAACCCATATGCTCCAAAAGATGACTGGATCAAGAAGATGTGGTACATATACATAATGGAATACTATTCAGCAATCAAAAATATAAACTAGAGTCATTTGTAGAAACATGGATAGAGATAGAAGGGATTATGCTCAGTGAAATAAGTGAGAAAACAAAAGAAAAATATCAGATGGTTTCACTTTTAGGAAGAATAGAATCATAAAAGGGCTCAAGGAAAACAACAATATAAAAAAAAAAAAAAACACAAAACAATACCAGACAGGTGCCATCTTTCCAGGACAGGAACCCCTGGACCAGGGATTGCGGCAATCTCACTGAGGGGCTCACGTCTGCAGCTCAGTGCTTCCTGTGTTTCCACAGGCTGGAAGAGGCCGACTAGTGTAATGTGTGCGCCAGCACCTAGTTTGCCGTCTGGAACTGAGCATGAGAGGAGAAGGCCCCCTGAGGGTCCGAGGTAGCTGGGACAGGTGCCATCTTCCTAGAACAGGGAGCCCAGCAGGCAATCTCCCAAGGGGCTCACATCTGCAGCTCAGCACTTCCTGCACTTCCACAGGCTGGAAGCTCCCGGCTAGATCCCAGTATGAGGTGTGTGCCAGCGACTAATTCACCATTTGGAACTGAGCGTGCAGGGAGAAGGCCTCCTGAGGGTCCAGGGTAGCCGGGAATGCTCTGGGTAGGCATCATCTTCCCACGATGAGGAGCCCTGGACTAGGAACTGCAGGCAATCTCGCTGAGGGGCTTACTCCTGCAACTCACACTAAGACTAGTAGAGGAGATCTCCAGAGCCAGGTTGCCTGTGCACCCCAGGACCCACAACCAGATGGAGCACTCTACAGGTATGAGAACTCCAAAAGAGTTTGGAGAGTGTAGCCTGACCCCACAACCACAGTTTGGAAGCTGCCAACTAGACTCCCAGCAGATGGGGGGAGAGTGGCACAGTGCGTGCCAGTACCAAATTTGCTGTCTGGATCTGCACGTGCAGGAAGAAGACCATCTGAAGGTCTGGGGGAGCTGGGAGTGCTCTGGATGGGTACCATCTACACAGGACAGGGAGCACTGGATTCGGGGCTGCAGACAATCTCAGTGAGAGACCAAATCCTGCAGCTCAAACACACCGAGATGAGCAGGGAACTTCTCCAAAGCCAGGATGCCTGTGTGTGCCCTAGGTCCCAAACACAGATGAGGGACTCCCAAGGAATACCCCGAAGAAATACCTGCCAATACCAGCAAAACACTGTCGCAACAAATACAACAAATTAGAAAATAGACAACAGGGAGAAGGAAAAATATAAATAACCAAGTAAGCCCACAAGGGAAAGTCATGCCACAAAAAGAAAACCAAATACAAGAATCAACAACATCAACATGGAAAAAATGTTCAGCCTATCAGAAAGAGAATTTAGAATCATGATGCAAAACCAGAAAGATCAACAAAAAATAATTGATGATATAGGAACAATAATTAATGAACTGAAGAATGAAAATGAGTCATTAAAAAAGAAAGTGGAGGAACTGCAGGAATATAAGGAAAGCAGTGGAAACAGAATGGACTAAGTGGAAGAAAGAAATCAGTACTCTTGAAGATAAAGAAATACAAAGAACCAAAATATAAAAGGACAGAGAGGTTCAAAGAAAAAAAAAATGAAGAAACGCTTCAAGATCTCTGACACCATTAAGAAAGGAAATATAAAAATTATTGGAATTCCAGAGTGAGCCCAAGCAAAATAAAGGAAATGAAAAATATTTAAGGAGATACTTGAAGAGAATTTCCCAAACTTAAAAAAGGAGATGGAAATAGAAATACAAGAAGCAAGACACAAGCTGAATTTCTATGATAGAAAGAGAAATACAGCAAGACACATATTAGTAAAGCTCCCAAAAATCCCGGACAAAGAGATAATAATGAAGCTATCAAGGGGGAAGAAACAGCTAACATATAAAGGAAAACCCATCAGACTAACATCAGACTTCTCTAAAGAAACCCTATGGACAAGGAGAGAATGGAGGAACATATTAAAAAAAACTGTAAGACAAGAAATGCCAACCACATATTCTCTATCCCGCAAAGCTTTCCTTCATATGTGAAGAAAAAATATGGACTTTCCCAGACAAACAGAAACTCCAGAAATTCAGCATGACCAAACTCCCATTCCAAAAAATACTACAAGAAGCAGTAAAACTAAAACCCACAGAGGAATGAATAAGAGGAACAAGTTAAGGCAAAGGAAAACAAACCACAAAAAGACAAAATGGTAAATACAGGTGCCAGCATATCCATTTTACCTCTAAATGTAAATGGACTAAACTCAGCAGTAAAAAGGCACAGAGTAGCAGGCTGGATTAAAATCACAAGCCAACCTACTGCTGTCTCCAGGAGACACATTTAAACACAAAAGAAAAACATAGGCTGAAAGTAACAGGTTGGAAAACAATCCTACAAGCTAATGGACCAACAAAAATAAAGCAGGAACAGCCATATTTATATCAGACAAAACAGACTTCAAATTAAAAAGGGTAAAAAGAAGACAAGGAAGGACAGTACATAATAACCAAAGGCACAGCAAATCAAGAAGACATAACACTCATCAATATATATGCACCAGATGAAGAAGCACCAAAATATATCAGACAATTACTATCATCTCTGAAAGAAAATATTAAAGAAAATACATATGTAGTAGGTGACTTCAATACTCCACTTTCACCGATGGACAGATCAACAAGACAAAAAATAAACAAAGAAACCAGAACCCTAAATAAAGACTTAGAACTCATGAGCTTAATAGACATATATAGGACATTACAATCAAAAATATCAGAATATACTTTTTACTCAAGTTCACATGGATCATTCTCCAGAATTGAGCACATACTGGGCCACAAGACCAATATCAACAAATACAGTGGGATCAAAATTATTCCAACTATATTCTCTGACCATAAAGGCATCAAATTAGATATTAATCATGAAAAGAAGACAAGACACCTACATTATGGAGATTGAAACTCACACTACTAGAAGACAAATGGATTGTGGAGGAGATCACAGAGGAAATTAAAAAAATACTTTGAATTGAATGACAATGAAGACACCTCATTCCAGAACATATGGGATGCAGCAAAAGTGGCAATAAAAGGGAGGTTTATAGCAATCCAAGCTCACATCAACAAATAAGAAAAAACTCAAAGAAACAATCTAATTGTCCAACTTAATGAACTAGAAAGGAACAACAGAAGAATCCAAAAACCACTAGACAAAAGGAAATAATAAAAATTAAAGCAGAAATAAATGAAATAGAAATTTAAAAAATCTATAAAAACAATGAAACTAAAAGTTGGTTCTTTGAAAAAATAAACAAAATAGATAAACCTCTAATACAAACAAGATCACAAAAGAATGAAGGGCACTCACAACAGACCCAGAAGAGATTAAAAGAATAATCAGGAAATACTATGAACAGTTATATGCTAACAAGCTCAATAATTTAGAAGAGATGGAGAAGTTTCTGGAACAATATAACACCCAAAACTAAACAAAGAAGAAATAGAACACCTAAGCAGGCTGATTATGAACAGTGAGATTGAAGCAATAATCAAAACACTCCCAAAAACAAAAGTCCAGGACCAGACAGCTTCACAAATGAATTCTACCAAACATTCAAAAATTAACTAATACCTATCCTACACAAACTCTTTCAAAAAATTGAGGAAGAAGGAATACTGCTGAATACATTCTATGAATCCAACATTACACTAATACCAAAACCAAATAAAGACAACACAAAGAAAGAGAACTACAGGCCAATCTCTCTGATGAACACTATGCAAAAATCTTCAATAAAATCCTAGCCAACAGAATCTAACAGTGCATAAATGGGAAGACATATCATAACCAAGTGGGATTTATCCTAGAGACACAAGGATGGTTCAATATCCTAACATCAATCAATGTAATCCAACACATCAAAAAAAGGAAGGATAACAACTACACAATCATATCTATTGATGCAGAGAAGGCATTTGACAAAGTCAACATCCATTCATGATGAAGACTCTTGAAACCCTTGGGATAGAAGGACCATATCTCAACATGATAAAAGCTATATATGACAAAAAGCTATATACGATAAACCCACAGCCAATAATATCCTCAATGGTGAAAATTTTTTTAACTGATTTTTTTAAGATTTATTTATTTATGCATACAAGTACTGGGGTACAGGCCAGTGGTGTGGGGGGTGAGAGGATTCACCACAGACAGAGCAGGGAGCAGAACAGGCAGATAAACGGGATTCACCACAGACAGAGCGGGGAGCAGAACAGGCAGATCAACAGAAGTACACTGCTGAGGGGAGCAGCGGGCACAGCAGGAGAGGTCCATGTGGGTCCCCTCCCTGGCTGGCAGCAGGGATCTAACTCATGCTATAGTAGCTGAGGTTTGCTTCATAGTGTATTGCTTAACCCACTGCGCCACCATGGAGGCCCAATGTTGAAAAATTGAAAGCATTCTCTTTAAGATCAGGAACAAGACAAGGATGCCCACTCTCTCCACTGCTATTCAATATAATACTGGAAGTCCTAGCCAGAGCAATAATACAGGAAAAAGACATACAAGGCATCCAAATAGGGAAAGAAGAAGTAAACTATCACTATTTTCAGATGATATGATAATATACTTGGAAAAGCCTAAAAACTCTACACAAAATCTAATTAAAACAATCAACCAATTTAGCAAAGTACTGGGTTACAAGATCAATGCGCAAAAGTCAATAGCCTTCCTATATACAAACAACCAATCTGAAGAAGAAGAAATCAAGAAAAATATTCCTTTCACAATTGAGGCCAAAATAATCAAATACTTGGGAATAAATCTAATAAAAGAAGCAAAAGACCTATATAGAGAAAATTATAAAACACTATTAAAAGAAATAGAAGACATGAAGAAATGTAAAGATATCCCTTGCTCATGGGTAGGAAGAATCAACATTATCAAAATGGCCATCCTTCCAAAAGCAATTTACATATTCAATGCTATTCCAATAAAAATCTCAATGATATTCTTCAAAGAATTTGAACAAATATTGATGAAATTCACATGGAGACACAAAAAACCTCGATTAGCCAAAACTCTTCTGGCTAAAAATAGGGGATTGGAAGTAACGCACTCCGAGATGTCAAACTTTACTACAAAGCAATAGTAATTAAAACAATTGGTACTGGAACAAAGATTGACACACAGACCATTGGAACCATATAGAAAGCCCAGAAGTAAAACCACATATATATGGGCACCTGATCTTTGACAGAGGAAAGAATACACAATGGAATAAGGACAATTATTCAATAAATGGTGCTGGCAAAACTGGTTGGCCACATGCAAGAAAATGAAACTAGATCATTACCTTACACCAAGCACAAAAATCAACTCAAAATGAATAAAATATTTGAATGTAAGACCTGAAACTATAAAATATATAGAAGGAAACATAGGTAAAACACTACAAGGCATGCATTTCAGTAATGCCTTTGAAGATACATCCCCCAAAGTAATAAAAATGAGAGAGAAGATAAACATATGGGACTATATCAAGTTAAAAAGCTTCTGTACAGCAATAGAAACATTAACCAAAACGAAAAGACTCCCCACTGATTGGGAAAAAAAATCTTTGCACCCCATACAACTGACAAGGGACTGATCACAAAGATATACAAAGAACTCATAAGACTCAAGAAAATCAAAGCAAATGACCCAATCAAAAAATGGGCAGAATAACTTAAAAGACACTTCTTCAAAGAGGACATACAAATGGCATATGAAAAAATGCTCAACATTCCTCATAATCAGGGAAATGCAAATTAAAACCACAATGAGGCACCACCTTATACCAGTAAGAATGACACACATAAAAAAAAAAAATCAACAACAAATGTTGGCAAGGATGTGGAGAAAAAAGAACTCTACTACACTGCTTATTGGATTGCAAGTTAATCCAACCACTATGGAAGGCCGTATGGAGGTTCCTTGGTCTACTAGGGATGGAACTACCATATGATCCAGCAATCTCACTCCTAGGAATCTACCCAAAGGACTCAAAAACACCAATCCAAAAGAATACCTGTGCCCCCATGTTTATTGCAGCACTATTTATAAATGGTTAGACCTGGAAACAACCCAAATGCCCAAAAGTAGATGACTGGATCAAGAATACGTGGTACCTATATGCAATAAAATACTATTTAGCAATAAAAAATGACAAACTAGGGCCATTTATAGAAACATGGATGGAAAGAAAAGGAATTATACTCAGTGAAACAAGTCAGAAGGCAAGAGAAAAATATCAGATGGCTTTACTTTTAGGAGGAATGTGAAAGAACAGCCACAGGAAAAAAAAAAAAAAAGAGAGAGAGAGAGAAATCTCAAAGAAATGGGCAATTACAACCAAAAACAAACAAACACACAAACTCAACAAGATCAAAAGGTTAATGATAGACCAAAGGGATCATGGGGCGGGGGGGTGGGGGGGGGAGGAAGAAGGGAAGAGCAAAGACAGGGAGGAGGGCATAAAGAGCACAACAGTCTGAGGTGATAGTGCTTGGGTAAAATGATGGTGGGAACTCTCTGGGGACTACAAATGTTGTCCAATACAATTAAATTAACAAGAAAAAAAAATAAAGGGCCCATTTGAAAAAACACATAAAATAAATATTTAGGACCAGATAATTGCATTGCAATATACATAAAGCAAATATTAATTAAAGAGACATATAAACCAAATACTAGTAGGACACTTTAAAACTCCATTTAAAACTATGGACAGATCAATAAGGCAAAGCATAATTAAAATTTAAGAACATTTTAATAATTTAAGAAAACAATAGCTTTAAATGATAGACCTGAACAGCTAGGCACAATAGACATCTAAATAATTTTCTATCCACAAACAGTCACATATATAATTTTCTCAAGTGCATATGAAACATTCTAAATGTTGTGAGACAAGGGACACAAGTAAATTGTCAATAAACTTATAAAGACTGGAATCCTATCAAACATATTTCTTATCATAATGGAATATTCTTAGAAATTAACCATAAAATGGGAAAAACTTCAAATCATGGAGATTAGAAAAACCAAACAAACAACATACTGTACAATAACCACTGGGTTAAGTAAATTAATAGAGATTAATGACAATGAGAACAAAAGCTATCAGAATTTACTGAATTTATAGAAACTGATACATACAAAAGCACAAGGCAGTGAAAGATGTTTCTTTGAAAACAAGCAAAATAGCTACACCTGTAGTAGATTTAGTAAGATAAAAGGTGAACACTTAAATAGAATCAGACTTCAAAGAGATTACAACAGTGGCTCATAAGAGACCAAATTTTACCAATAAATTAAAAAACCTAGAAGATATGGGCAGATTCTTAGAAACATATAACCTTGCCAGACTGAATCAGGAAGAAACAACAACAACAAAAAAATGGTATAGAGCAACTGAAAGAAGAAGTAAAAAAAAATAGGAAAAAAAATACAATCATTACATTGGTTTCAGTGAAGTCTTTGGGGGACAAAAGCAAAAAAAAAACAAAAACAAAAAACAAATGTAACTACATCAAACTAAAAAGCTTTGCACAGTGAAAGATTCTGCCATTAAAATGAAGATATCCTGTAGAATAGGAACAATATTTGTGTATTATATACCAGGCAAAGGGCTAATATTCAAGGTCTACAAATACTCAGTATCCATCAACAGAGAAATGAGAAGAAAAGCTCATATTTATCAGAAAAGCTAAATAAACACTTCTCCAAAGAATACATATAGACAGTGAACAGGCATGTAAAGATGATTATTATCACTTATTTTCAGAGACATACAAATCAAAACCAATGATAAGATTCCATCTCACACTTGTAAGAATGGCCCAGTCAAATAGACCAGAAACAAGTATTGGTGAGGATGTAGAGAAAAAGAAACTTTTGGTGGGGATGTAAACAGGTCAAGACCCTATGGAAAACAGTATGCCGATATCTACAAATATTCAAAGGATATTTACCATATGATCGAGAATTTCCACTTCTAGGTATCCACCCAAAATGCACAAGAGCTACTTCAGAGGGAGATGCAAATCAAATCCATGACTAACACCTCATATTGCTGAGAATGGTCCATACCCAAAAGACTAGAAACAATAAGTGTTGTCAAGGATGTAGAGGAAAAAGGAGCTCTCATACACCATTGGTGGGACTGGTCTACACCATTGGTGGGACTGATCTAGTCTAGTCTGTCTGAAAACAGTATATTTTTATTTAAAAATAAATCTTCCATATGATACAGAAACTATATCCTAAATACCCTAATATTTACCCAATGGAAAAATACATATTTGAAGAGAGATATGTACTCCTTTCTACAACACTGCTCACAATATCTGAGTTATAGAATCCACCTAAGTGCCGAGGATAGATGAGTCAATTAAGAAGATGCAATATTTATATACACAATGGAATACTTATCAGGAATAAAAATAAGATTAAAATTTTGTCATTTACCAACAATTTAGTAGAAATGGATGGCATTACTCTAATGAAATAAGTCACAAGGAGAAAGACAAATGCCACATAATTTCACTCATCTGCAACACGTGAAAAACAAAGCAAACCAACAGACAAAAAACAACCCAAACTAATTCTTGAAATCTGACTACAGAATTGAGGCTAATGATGGGGTGGGGGGTGGGAGTTAAGTGGTGTAGGGTGTTCAGTGGACTTCGGTGGAAGATTATTGGTACTTTGTAGAGGGATGATTTGATTACATACATGTGCAGAGGTGTGAACCTACATTCCTATAACATATACACTCAATAAACATAATTAAAACAATGTATACTGACCAAAAAATGCAACACAAGTACCATGGACCATAACCAAGTGGGATGAATTTCACTGGTGCAAAGATGGTTTAACCTATTCCAATCTACTAATATGTTATATTAAAAAAATAAAGGGTAAAAATTATACGATAATATCAATAGATACAGAGAAAACATTTGACGAGACACAGTGAAAACTTTTTAACAAGACAGGAATAGAAAGAACCTACCTCAACATAAGAAAAGCCACATATAAAAACCTATAGCTAATAATATTCTTAATAGTAAAAAGCCAAAATCTTTCCTTTAATTTTAGAACAAGGTAAGGATGCTCACTGTTATCATTTCTGTTTAATTTAGCATTATAGGTTTTAGTTAGAGAAATCAAATAAGAATAAAAATAAAAGAACTCTAAATTAGAAACTAAGTGAAACTATGATATTTGTATACATTCCCTGATTTCAGTGATAGAGATATCTTTGGGGATTTAACCTCTACAGCAAAGGAAGTAATTAATTGGGGCTACCTCAAATTAAAAACAAACAAACAAACAAAAACTTCTACACAGAAAAAGGGATATTAGCAAATTAGAAAGACATCCTACTGAATGCCATATTCACACATCACAAATTGATAAGTTGTTAATATCCAAGTTACACAAAGAACTCATTCAATTATAACTACAACAAATATGTGGGCAGCATGACATGAAATGGCAGCAGATATGAGAAGACAATTTTGCAAAGAAGATATACAAAGGCCAACAGATGTGTAAAAATGCTCATCCCTTCTAGAGTTTTCTATTAATGGAAACGCAAATCAAAACCACAATGAAATATTATTTCACACCAGTGAGAATGGCATATATCAAAAGAGATTTCCAAAAAATAAGTGATGAAGAAGACGTGGAGAAAGAGGAAACTTAATGCATTGCTGATGGGAATGTAAACAGGTATTGACATTTTAGAAAAAACATTTGGACTCACATTATAAAACTAAAATTGGTGATACCAGATAGTCTAGCAACTCCACTTTGGGTAACTATCCAAAGAACATAAATACATCAACTTGAAAAATTATGTTCGACAATATTTATTGCATCACAATTTATAGTAGGCTAGGCTATGGAAGCAATGTAAAAGTTCACATATAGAGCATTGGATAAAGAAGACACAGTATTCCACATAATGGAATACCAGTCAGCTCTAAATAAAGCTGAAATGCCAGAGTTTACAGCAAAATGGAAGGAACTAGAGAGGCTTATCTACAGGGAGTAAACCAGAAAAACAAAAAGATTAGACAAATCTTACATGCAAATTATAAGATAAAACAAAGCAGATGAACTGAAAAAGCAAAATAATTATGAACTCATGGACATGGGCAATGGTACTAAATGTTATGAAGTCAAGAGAAACAGGGTAAAGGGTCAAAGAAATATAAGAATGGGGTTGGGAAACCATGTTATGGCTCTGCACAATCCATATTTTCCAAGTGACATCCTTTCTGGTGGATACTTTCCTCTGCATTATACATATAATTTAACCCTACGACTCAACATCCTTCACTTGACTTCTATCTTAATCTTCCAAGGGTTTACTTGACTTTCTCAGGAGGGCTGAACAGTGAGCACATCTGCTTTGTGGCATTATTATGATACTTCTCTCACATTGGTTCCTTATTAGTCTTTTTTTCCTATTAGATTTAGGTTCCTGAAACACAGAATTATTTGTCTCAGTAGCTACAAATTGTGCCTGGTACAGAGCAGGCACTCAAATATTTAGAGAAACAACTGAATGGCAAGTTCCCACTACCATATTATTGTATTATGAACATATACCAGAGGCAACAAGAGAAATTCTTTCCAATGTGTGGTAGCTAATATCTTTGTTATTTCATCTTCACAACTCATCTCATTCTTTTATTTTTCAAAACACAATTGAAACTACATAGAAGTTAAAAACATTATCTGTAGTGACAGTGTTTTTGATCTTGAACAAAGACAACTTTAGTTCATTACTATTATTATCAGCTGTGGTTTTTGGGTAAGTCACAGAGTCTGAGCTTTATTTTCCACATCTATCAATAGGATGATAGTGGAATTCTCCATGGTTGCTTTGAAGATTGAAATGATAATGACTTCTAAATCATATGAAATATAAACCATTATGACTTTAAAAATTTTTCATATTCAACCCTAATTCCACCAAGTAAAAAACTGTTTAAAGTCACGAGGAACAGGACCTGCCTTGGAAATTATGTGGAATATTATTTCCAACCATTGCATATTCGTTCCTCATTCTTATCTTAACTGTTCCTACTGGATATTATAAATGCTGCTACAGCTACACATTTCCATAGATTTATTTATTTCTGCTTTTGGTTCTGAACCTCTAATAACAAATGAAAAATTAAGGCATAATATAATTTAATTTTCTAATTAAATAGAACTAGAGAACTAATCATGGTTCTCTAGTTTTTAATGAGAATGACTGGTCTTTAGATAGAGGTGTTAAATGATCAGTTTATGAAGAACATTTTTAGCAGGAATTGGATATGCACACCAGGATTCATTTTCTAGAGATTCACTTGGCCAGCAGAATAATGATTCTGTCTTTCTCTTGCTTGATGGGAATATGGCTATGCCTCTAGCAGATTCATGCTGTTTAAGTCTGCATATCCCTATCTGTGAAAGACAGTTTGGTCTCCAGAATGTTAACTCACATTTACAATGTTTGCAGGAACTTGCCGTACAGGAGTGAATCTTTAAAGAGACTTACTGCCACTTTCACCACTCATCTTATTTAATAAAATGAAACAGTGGAGGTGTTTTAAAAATCATATTTGTCCTGTATGGTGGAAGAAAAGCAGCCCATTTCTAAAAACAGCTGACTTGAATGGCAGAAGTAATTGCATAGGTCATTCACATAGACCTAATAAAAAACTTTTATTTATGTCATAGATATATCTGCAAATTATCTTCAGTCACCACTCTTAATTTTAGCTTGCAATAATTGGAAAAGAGATAGCAAAATAGATACTTTTCATGTCTACTAAGAATTTTCCATCACTGAATGACAAGGTCATAGTTTGTGTTAGTCAAAAGCAACATTTTTGTATCTTTGTCTGAAGAAGAGTCTTCCAAAAATTTATAGATTGAACAGAAATTAAATTGGTGAGGAGAGGAAGTAGAAAAGTGGGTCCTAGGCACAAAAATACTGAATTCTAAGACTCTTATGGAGTGAAAAACCCCTTGAAAAAAACACTGATAGTGAGGTCGGACCTTGAATAAATAGTCCAATTTCCACATGGGAGGCTTTCAGAAAACATGCTGACCTGGGGGACGAACACCAATTCTAGACTTTTCCTTAAAAGTTTCTAGAGATCTGCCTTCTAAATGGGGATCAGTGTGCATGCCTCAATGGAACTCAATGTACTAGTTTTCCTTCCTTTCTGAATGTTCTTTAATTAGTAACGCAATGAATAAAATTCTGAAAATGTGACAATTGAATCATGATACACTAATGCTTGGCCAATAGTCTTAGCAGAGGTCCTGAGGCTGCAAGTACTTCCCTCTGGATTGAAGCATAGGCATGAATCACTGAATGCATCTGAGAACTGCATCATTTGATTTTGTCCTGTGCACATAGATGTAATTACACAAATCAGGAGGGTACAGTTCATTACCCACTAGGCTATATGGCATAGTCTATAGGGACCAACATCATATTAGTGGTCTGTGATGATCAAAACACCATTACACAACACAGGATTGAATGGTGAGAGAAAGGACAAAGGATGTGGTAGAATCCTCATTTCCAAGGGCCTTGGGGCTATTATAGTCAGTATAACCAGCTAATTATTAACTATCAAGCATCAGAGATTAACAAATGCTTCTATTTAAGTCTATGACTATATTAAACCAACTTCTAGAAAATTCACTCTTTTTCATCCTGAACATGTCCTTTTGGCCATATTTTATTAAAATCTGTACAGTCTATGGGAAAACTTCTAGTCACATATTTGAGGCCTCTTGTTTCAAAGTTTTCTCTTTTCTTTCCTCCTGATACAAAGATGTATTTACTTCAGAAAGAGTAAGAAAGTAGGAGAGGGAAAAGGACAAGTGGTTCTTTCTTTATTCTTGTAGTATATGTTTCAGGACCCTCCTTACAGGCTCACATTGCTTTGCTGGCCACATTTCTGGCCTTCAGCCTCTGTGTGGCAGGCTGTGACCTACTAGACCTGCACCATATGGGTGATAGTTCTCTGGAGTCTCTGCATGTCCTCGCCACTGCCCAGATCTCTGATCTGGGAGTTCTGACCCCCACTCAGCCCCCTTTCAACACCCACACTGGCTGTCTAACTCCCAAGAGAGTACAAGTGGAGGCTCATACACTGTCAGCCAGTCATTACTCTAATTGATCATTGTCCCTGCTGAGAATGGCAAGGAGTTAGGTCAGCAAGTGCACTGCCTAAGCAGATATCCAACTGGGAAACAAAATGCCAACCTCTCTTTATGGCAGCAAGATCAGTGATTATCTTGCAGTCTTCCTATCATCTCTTTGGAGAACTGGACACCTATCTCAGCAATCAGAACACTTTCCATAAGACAAATGATATTGATGACCATCTTGTTCTTCTTCCTCTTCTAACTTCATACATTAGGGAGGGACTAGAGAAAGCTATGACTGTTTGTTGCATTTGCTGTCTGACAAAACTTAAAATCAACAAATAAAATTGAATTTAATAACCAATTACACTTAGAAAATAATTGCTTGATACCTTAATATAGTGACTTAGAGCACTATGTCTTTAGAATAAATGACCCAAGTTCAAATCAAATCCTAGCTGCTGGATTTTAGGTGGTACTCTCACGAGTTAAATTTTGTCAGTGCTTTAAATTTTCAAATATAGGAAGATGCTAATACCTATGTTATGGCAGTTTTGTTAAAAGTAGATGGATTAGCCCTCTGAAGCAAATATAAGAGTAATGGCATAGAGTAAGGACTGATTCAGTGAATCTTAGCTTTATTAAGCAGTCTAATTAATAAAGATTTTATGTAATAATTATCAAATTAAAAACTTATTGGGTAGGGAATATCAGGGCATGGAAGCAGAGGGATGGAAGCAGGGGATGGAAGCAGAGAAATGGAACAGGACAAATAAAACCTTAAAGGGATTTGGAATACAGTGATACAGGTATAGGTATAACTTTCATTGTGTGTTTCTAAATAGTATAATAGTCAAGACCTGTTAGGGAATTTTCATGGAAACTGAAGTTAAAAAAAAGAGCAATCCAGGAAGGCTCTTACATTTTTAACTTGAGAATCTAAAAAAGCTATTAGGTGTTTAAAGGCAGGAGGTTATATTTGATATCCAAAATGATAACAAATACATATGATCAGAATGGAAGAAACTAAATTATCATTGTGCACAGATGATTCAATTTTCTACGTAAGACTGTTTGGAACTTAAGCATATGATATAGATAAAAACATCTATATGAATAATTGTTTCTTACAGGCAGAATAATAGATCCCCAATAATGTTTACATATTTACCTCCCACTATGAATGCCGCCTTACATAGCAAAGGATACTTTGAGATGTGGTTATAGTTAAGGACATTGGAATGGTTGGACTATTTTGATACGCTCAATCTAATCATGAGTGGTAAAATCCAAGGACCTTTACTGACTGGATCAAAGAGAGATACAACAATAGGGAAAGAGTGCAAAAGAAGGCACTATTAAAAGGGTTTGATGCCCATTGCTCGTTGAGAGACACAGGGGACTATTGGTAAGGAATGTTGACAAGTCTTCCTAAACTAAGGTGGCTCCCTAATATCCAACAAGTAAACAGAGATCTCACTCTAACAGCTGCTTGGACCTAATTCTGATGTCTGGATGAGCAACAAGTAGATTCTCCTCTTGAATCTCCAGAAAGGAACACAACATGCCAACACCTTGATATAGTCTATTGTGACCTATACCTGATTGCAAATCTACAGAAGTGAAAAAAACTTGTATTGTTTTAAACCACCTAGCTTTGGGGAATTTATAATACTAACAAGAGATAAAAGTACACACATCATAAAGCTTACTCATTTGTTGGACATTTAAATTATAGACTAATTCCAGATTTACAACATTTCTATCAATCAAAAAAAACTCATTTGACAATTATAATCAATACTACTTCTAATTATTAGGTCCAGAGAGTGAGTATATGCTTTCTATCTTTTTACATAGATTTGACTTTTCTGGACATTTCTTACAAATTCAGTCATAGAATATGTAGTCTGATTTCCTTTACTAATTATAAATTTTTGAGGCTCATTGATATCATAGTACATATCAGCCATGTGTTCATTTTTATGACTGAGCAGTATTCTATTATATGCCTACCCCACAATTGTATCCCTTTACTACACATGGAGATAGACTTGTCCAGATTTTTGCTATTATGAAAAAATAGTAAGTCTTCATGAGGAACTATTTTGTTTCACACAGGTACCTAGGAGTGGAGTTCCTAGGTCATAGGGTAAGTTTAACTTTAAGAAAAAGCTCAAAATATAATATTTTACATTCTTATTAGCAATATATGAGTATTATGTTTCTCCATATCCTAGCTGATGCTATTGATTGTCTGTCTTCTTAATAATAGCTACTCTAGAGTGTGTGAAGTAGCATCTCATGTGTTTTAAATTTGTTTTTCCCTAATGACTATTGACGCTGAGCATCTTTTCATGTGCTTGTTAGCCATTTATGTATCTTCTTTTGTAAAATGTCTATTCGGTTCATTTGTCTTTTTTAATTGTGTTCCTTACCATTAAATTTTAAGATTCTTTATATATTTTGTATACAAATAGTTATGGGGAAATTGGATAATCTTATGAAAATTATTTGGATCCTTACCTCATTTTACACATAAATAATAAACTAAAAATGGATCATACACCAGAATAAAAGTTTAAAACCATAACATTTCTAGAATAGGTGGGAGAAAATCTTTCCCCCGTTAGAATGCCTTAGCAACTTTGTGGAAAATCAATTCAGCATACATATTAGGATTTATTTCTGAACTATGTATTCCATTGATCTACATACCTGTCCTTACAACAATACCATAATATCATAACTTTTGTCATGGTTCATTTTTTAAAATTGTTTAGGCTATCTATTGTTGGCACTTTCCTTCTTATTTAAATTTTAGAATAAGCGTATCAATTTTCATTGCTAAAAAAAAAAAATCTGTTTTTATGAGGATTTTAAACCTACAAAGAAAACTGGAAAACAGCTATCTTAATAGTATTGATCTTTCAAATGCACAAACATGGAATGTTTCTCCATTTATTTTAAGTCTTTAAAATAAATTAGCCAAGTTTTGTTGTTTTCAGAGAACTGATCTTGAACTCTTGAATTAATTCTTAAGTATTTTATTCCTTTTATTTCTATTCTGAAATTGTTTTTCTTGATTTAATTTTCAAAAATCATACATACTTATAAAAAAGGGATGCTTGAAAGATGCTCATAGAGATAGTGGGTTGAATATTACTGGATTTTGTGATGAGCATCAAAAGGTATATAAAATATATATACTAAAATTATATGTTAAGATTTTGTATTAAATTTTTATCTATATAAAAAGATGCCTTAAATAGTCATGAAGAAAAAGCAAAGCTATAAAGTATATTACATATTGTTACAAAAGAAGAAAAAAGAGAAATGAAAAATTAGCTGAGGCTGATTTCAACAGGACCCTGACAGAAATAGCAATGGGGATAAATGTACTTTTAAGATAAGCTTAGGATGACTATTCTTTATCAGGTGAGCCAAAAATAAGATATGCTATTTAATGTCCATCACCTATCTGGCCTATTTGTGGGGGAGGTACTCAATGCTTTATTTTAAGCAATAATTTTGATGAATAGTTTCTTTTCAAATTAAGCAGTTTAGTAAGTGCTTCCTTTATTTAATACATAGATATTTGCAAAAGAATGATTTATATTTAGGTAAAAATATACCTATCAATTTACTTTGGTTGAATATTACTCACATTCTATAAAGTTGTTGTAAGCATTAAATGAATTAATATCTAGAACAGTACAAAAAATTACCATTAAGTGTTAGTTTTCTGCTTCCTTCCACTAATCTTTCATGTTCAGTATTTACTGAAAGTAAAATTATGCTTGACATTCAGAAAAGATGTTTCCTCTACCTTTTTTTGTACTATGAAGGCAAAATTAAGATAAAAAATACCAACAGAAATTTCACAGTACATATCTAACAAGAAGGACAAGAAAATGAGCCTGCAATTAGATAAAACTGCATCCTTTTCAAAGAGTTGTATTATTAAATATTCAAGATTACGTGCATTAGTGAGAACATAAACTCAAAAGACATACATTTTTGCAGGGCTTCTGACAGTAACTAACCATTAGAGAAACATTAAATGAATCATTGAAAGGGGAAAACAATTGAAGAAATGGACCAATTTGAACAACTCAAAGGTACTGCTTTAGATGGCACATTTACAGAACAAAAGACAAAAGAGAATCAGAGAGAAACAATCATTTAAAAACAAAGTGGCCACTGCCCATTGATTGAGAGGTCACACTTTAAATCATTTTGACAGTTGAAAAGAAAGTATAACTTTTCCAGACAACAGTTAAAAATCTTTAAAATAACTTAATATAAAGAGGACACTAAAGCTGACCCAGAAAGACTATGATTTAGTTGTGGAAGATATAACCAACATAGCACTAAATCCAGATAAAGAACATTTAAAAATTGTATGTACAATATATGGGGGAAACAACTCCCTAACTTGGCATCTGACTCCTTTGAAAACTCCATTTCCCTCTAGCAATATTCTACCATTCCATTCAGTTTAAGTATAATCCAGCATTATCTGGATTTATGACAACTTCCATTTTTTTCTCAGCTGAGTAATTTATAAGACACATCGCTTAGGACAAATTCTTTTAAGACTTTGACTGTAAAACAATAGCAACATCTTAATACTTTGAGCCATTCTTTCTAATTTTATAAATCCTGAATATGTAAATATTATCCACCAACTTTGCTATATAGTCTATAAAATGTGTTAAAACAGAGTCAACTAAATGAAGTATGATTTTCTTTTCATCTTACAAACTTGTGATCAAACAGGATGGCACATTCCTCTTATATAGGAGATTTCTAGGTTGCATTTTGAAATGTTCAGTGGTCCTGTTGCTTGGGTTATGCAATATACAGAGAATCCTAGAGAAGTGAAGGGATTAACTGATGATTTGAACAAATGCCCAATTTTCATCTGAATTATATGAATGTCAGAACATAAGACAATGATTAGGTGCTCAGCTTTGGAATTAAACATGTTTAATTGTGAATTCACTTTGTGCTGCACAATCTTATTGATATTCTATTCTCTTTTATAAATTGGAATAACATTGATATAATAATAATAATCCCAGTGAAGATTAAATGAGATGATACATGGAAACTCCTTAGGATGGTGCTGAAAATAGTCATAGTAAATTTTAAGTGATGTCACAGTAATAAAATAGTAATGTCACATTAAATAGATGTGGTATTGTAACAGGGTGGTCCCAGGAAAAGGGGAAGTTCCAAAAATCCTGGTTCTGCCCTAAGTGGGTGGAGCTAAAGAAAAAAAAAAATTTCTGCAAAAAAAAAAAGGAGGAAGAAAGGAAGATGGAGAACAACAAGGAGACCTGGAGGAGGCACGTAAAACAAAGAAACATGTGAAAAAACTGTGCTTGCTTTTTAGTCTTGGACTGGTTGGAACAGATGTGGGTGAGAGACCCGTGGGGAGGTTAGCAATAGCAGCTTTCATCTTAATTTTAATTTTGCTCTTTTTGTCCTGGATTTGTCTGACTCTTTCTGACCCTTTTCTATGGGTCTCTACTAAAAGGTCCTTTAAATGTGTGCCAGGTTTCTGGGCCTTGCTTTGGGCCAATTCTATTTAGCTGGACTTTTACCCTCAAAAAAATAGGTAACTTTAAATACTTAATAACTATATTCTTTGTTCTTTCTTTATTATACCCTAGTTGTATTAAAATTCCTTTCCATTAAAAGTTTTATATGTTTGTCTTAATGCAGCAAATAACAAAACCCACTCAAAAAAGGCAAGCTTGGGAGTTCTAAAGTACTCCTCTCCCTGCCCTGTAACAGTATTAATAGTAGTAACAGTGGGGGAACTAGTCATAGAAATTTTAGTATCAAATTTGGCTTGAATTATCAGAATGTATCTTTAATTTTTCTTTATCCCTGGCCAAAAGAGAAATGGACATGTCCCTCCATCTATAACTGAAGTAAAATAGTGGAGGAAATCTGCTCAGTCCAATTTTTATAATTCTCTCACCCCTTGGCAACAATCACACTTGGAGACTGGAAATAGGGTTGGGGATTAATCAGTCTCATTTTTATGATTTGACCATCTTGTGTCCAGGAAGATGGCTCTGTAATGTTAAGAACACAGGAAGGAGTATGAGGCACCAAGAGGACATAAAGTGTGTAAATAATCCCCTAATTCAGAGGTGGCAAATTAGGGTTCTAAGGCATTGAGTAATTTTAAATCCTCACAGGTATAGTGAGAATTTAAATGTGTCTCTTTCACTGCAAAGCTTGAGGTCTGTGCCATGCTGCTCTCATGGTTTCATGGATATTCATATAGTGCACTCAAGTAGGAGGTATTGAAAATAGTTCAGGAAATCCATATTGGGTCCTGAAGTGAAAGCACTAATTACAATAATCTTGATATTTACAACTCAGTGCTATGAAAAATTTGCTAAAACATTGTCAAAATGACTGATGTGTTTTCTTAAATATCCCAGATATATCCATTCAGCACATTCCAGTTGTTATCATTTTATCAGTTTCCAACAGTTAGATCATGCTTAGCAGACCCTCTCATTAGTAATGCCTCCTAAAAATCTGGAGATGCTTGTATTTCTTTTTTATTCTCCAAAATCACATTGAGCCCCTAAGAAGATGGATTTATATATAATACAGCTGCCATAATTATCAATTACCTCAGCATAATGACCATGATTATATAGCAAATAGCTTATTTTTTTGAATTGTCTTAGAGATCATAAAAATGTCCAAATGCATGCAAAATAAAATTCCTTAATTCACTGGATTATAAAACTGGCTTATATTATTAAAGAATCTGTGAATATATCCATTCTATAACTTCTTTCCTTTTTTTGACACATAAAAATCACTGATTTAATCAGTTTCCTTCCCTAAATTTAGTCTCATTGTTTGATTTTGATATCAAGCATCAAAAATATTATTTTCCCATGTGCCTCTTGAGATATTACAACAAACTAACACAGTAATACACATTCTTTTATGTTCTGTGGCATGATCAATAATATAAATAAACTGTGCCTTGATGTAATTTGCTTTTTGAAATGTTAGTAGTTACAATTTATTAAGCTATTTATAAGGTAAGATTAAGCTTCGTTATAATTACCTGACTTTTCCTCCTGTGTCTATCACAATATTCTTTATTGTTGCTACTACATAAATTGGTACATGATGATTTATTTTATAAGTCTGAATTTTATTGTACAGACTAAAGTGATCATCAGCCTTTGGTTTAATTGAAGCCTGCTTTAAAATGTATTTATTTTCCTACTAGATGAGAAGTTCAACTTCTGTATTATGCAAAGAAGTCTTATTTTTTAAAGGAATTCAAAAGTTAATGTTATCATAATCCTAAATAGATGAAGCAATGGTGAAGAAAACTGCAGAGCAAATATGAAATTTAATAATGGCCTTCCAACAGCTTGCCTTTCAAATTGTTAGGAATTCATTAAACAATGGTTGAGCAGCACTGACAATTAAATTACTCTCATATGAGGTATCTAGCCATATTATGAATATTGCATACTACATAGCTCACATTTCTAAAGGGATGTAGACAACAAATTGGATTTCAGATAATTAACACGAGACTTGAATTCAGTCTCCAGACATATCCCATTCTGTTTCTAAGCAAAAATAATTGGGATGTAACTGTATAAAGAGGGTTAACATTAAAAATGTTAAAGAAAAAAATGGAGAGCTTGTGTCTGCATTAGAAGCTTATCACACTGTAGAATAGTCAAGAGGCAGAAGTTGCAAACTTCTATAGTTGCAAATATTTTGCATAAATTAAGACTTTCAAAGCTCACATTCTATAAGGTAGCTACTATTCTGTTTCCCACAGATGGTTAAGCAATTGCTAAAAGCCACACTGTTAAATGTACCACGGCTAGGTTTGAAGCTATAAAGTTTAAAATTATAACCACTACTCTATAGGTCTTTTAAGACACACATGGAAGCATCATGCACACTTTTGCTATGGGACAACTTTTTCACATTCATGTTTAGTGTCTGTATTTCTCCTTAAAAAAACTGAAAATATTCTAAGAACTTATGGGGAAAAAAATAAAAAGGATACTTAGACCAAGTGCTACATGTTATTTTTTCCATTCATGGGGTGGATCCCACAGGAAGTTAGGAAAATTAAGAAATATATGCAAAGGCAGTCTTGATTGTGAAACAGAAGTTATAAAAATAAAATTTATATCTGCCTTTCCTACAGTGTGCTTCTTTGAGCTGCTTTTGAAATAAACATCTTAAATTTTAGAGAAGTTTTAGTTTACATAAAAATTCTGAAAATTATAGTAAACAAAGTTTCTACCTTCTTATATTTAGTGTGCACTGTTATTTGTATTTTATACCAGTGGTATATCTGTCACAAATTATCAATTAATCAATGTTGATATAATTATATTAGAAATAATTGAAGATACAATTTGAGGATATTGCAAATAATGCCAAGTAAAAGAGATATTGAAAATACAGAAGAGAATTTTAATAATTGAGTTTGGTTATGTTTAGTATTATTTACAAAATGAATAATGAAATAAAATGGGTGTGTATTACTAGCCTCTTTATTTTGTTCCATTGATCTATTTATCTTGATGGAAACATCACACATTTTAGTAAGCATAGGAAGAAATTATAAAAGAAATTAACAGAATATTCTTCAGAATTGGAAAAAGGCTTACATCCTCCAAATTGACACACAGTGAGTTCTGTAAAGATAAATTCTAAATGAAATAAAAAAGCTTAGTTACAATAATGAATAATCACACAGATACCGAGCTACTGAAAGCAACAACAGAAAACAGATGAAAATGTAACATAAAAGAGCAATTGCCTAAAATTAAGAAATTTAATAGCATATGTTGAATATGGATGTTACTAGGCATAGATTGAAACTTTAAAAGAATCACAATGTGGGAGATGAAATATATACTTTAGGAAGAATAAAATTAAACTGTGAATGATTGAGTGAACTTCAATAGTAGTGATCAAAAGACGAGCAGATTTAAATAATATTGGTTAGAAATACAGTAATAATTATAATGGAGAATATTTGGAATAGAAAAGAAAAATACATTATTGAGTTAAAATAGCAAGAGACAAAGATTGTATTTCAGCATATTTAATAACCAAATCTTGAATATGTAATATTAATTATTGATAATGTTAGTTGTAACTGTCAAAATAGAATGGGTAAATTTCAAGCCAGAAATAACAAATTATAGAAAACTTACTATCCATATAGACCCAGTGTAATCATATAACTCCTTAAAAGCAGAGACCTGAACAGACTATACAGAGGAAAATATGGTAGTCTGTGCAGAAACTGACACAATGTCATTATATTTTAAAAAGGAGGAAACAAATATGGGTCAAGGAATACAGGTATCTTCAAAAAAAAAAAAAGGGAAATGGCAATCAAAAGTAGAACCTTAGAAATGGAATGTGGTCTTGCTCAGACTTGATTTTCATCCAGCAAGACCCCTCTAGGACTGCTTACTTCCAAAACTGTCAGATAATAAAACTGTGTTGTTTTATTTCACGATATTTGTGGTAATTTGTTAAGAGCAGCAATAGAAAACCAACACAGCAGTGATAAACAAAGATAAATACTTGGTACTTGAGTAAATTTCCACCACCAATAACAGCAAAACAAGAAAGATAAGCAATTAGAAAAGGTAATTTTAACAGAAGCTATTATTTATAACAATTCCAGGGAAAATAAAACAGAAAGGAATAAATCTGACAAGACATGTAGAAGTCCTTGGAGAAACATTGCTTCTGGGATAGTAAAATTTCTTTGGCAAAAACTTAGCAACATCTAATAAATGTGCCTATGTATGTGCTCTAAATCATGGCTTCTCTTTCCAAATGGTTCTAAGTGGAGTTCTGAAACCTGAATTTAGTCTCTGAAATAAGGAAGGTGGAGGAACTGTTTCAGAAGAGGACAGAACATTCCTTTTAGAAAGGTCAAGCAGCAGGAAAAAGATTTGTTATAGGAACTGGAAAAAAAAAAAATCTACATTGTTGGTTCTGTAGAGCAAAGTGGAAAGTTCCTTAAACTTACGTTTCTAACGGAGCCTGAAGTGATTTACAGGCATTAGCAAAAGAGTTCTAGTTTAGACCTTATCTTTCATGTGGTGGAAAGACAGAGAGAGGTTTAAGTAAGTGAGTGACCTTAAAAGGTTTACATTTTTTAAATGTCTAGAAGGCTAAACTGTGGATGCAAAGGGGGGTGTATTCTGAATGCAGCAGACTCTTTGGCTTCATTTATTTCTTCATCCAGTCAGTCTAGTCTAGACAAAAGTCTTGCATTCCAAGTGCTTTCAATTTATTGGAAAAGGAGGCAGACACTGAGAAGCATAATATGTAGCTTTTTAGATGCTGTGGAAACAGGGAAAGGGAATCAAAAGTGCAGGGGACAGGGTAATGAGAAAAGAACCTGCTAATAAACTGACATTTCTATAAAGACAGCAAGGAGGAGAGCAAAAGATGACTGGAAAGGGGTGTACACAAGAGGTGACACTGAAATTTTCCTTTTAAGCTGGGAGAAATTGGAATATACTGTAATTTAAAGAGCCTAGTTTGTTTTGGAGGTTGTGGTTACAGATGCTCCTCTATTTTTTGAATTCTCTGCTCTTTTCATTTTTCATCCTTAAAGAAAACTTTTGTTCTCTGAGAACATTCTTCACCATTGACCCCAGTGTTCTTCTTAGTCTAAATCTCAATTTGAATATTTCCTTTATAAGATTTTAACTTTTAATCTATGCTCTATGCATTTAAGACCTTGAACTTCCTTTTCATCACCCTTTCAGTTGTTATAATTTCTCTTTTCTTCTGCTTGGTGGTGACTGACATTAAGGACTAAGTACTGTACTCTTACATCCTGTACCTATTCTGCAGAATAACAAAATGACAGTAGAACTCTGTGGACAAAAAGAAAAGTCTTAAGACACAAGAAAGTTTGTTTTGAGTGATGTATATCTTAGGTGGCCTTTATTCTCCTTTGATTTGCTCTCCTATTAATTGGCTCAATATTTATAGAATAATTACTTACTGATTAACTGCAACGTACCAGGTACCAAGACAAGTGCTGAACAAGCTAATCATGGCTATTTTGCTGATCCCTTCTTGGCCCAAAGGGTACATATTCTCACAGCTACTGACTATGCTTATGTTTGAAGAAGAAAGTCATTGGTTATTATTATTATTATTTTTGACTTAATAAACCAACACAAGTGCTTATATCCTTGACAAACACTTGCAGGTGAAGCAACATTGATGGATGTGATTCAGTTCCTTTCCTAAAGACTCCTAATTTATCAGAAGATGTTGACTACAGAGCTTGGGTGAATGAACAGTGAAGCTATGTGACTTGAGTCTGTGGTAGCACAGAGAAGAAAACCTACCTAAGACTTTGGTGAAATTCATAAGCAAAATTATGTTTTCAAGATCTTCAGTCTGGGACTAATTGCTTAGTGGACATTCCAGAAAAAGATAGAATGAAGCAAGTTTGGCACACAGAAAATTTCAGTGATTTTTTAAAATTTTTAACAGTCCTTAGTATACATTAAATTTAAATAACAGCATTTTATCAAAAATATGTCAATGCCTACACTCTAATGAGAGTTGATATGGGAATATGACACTTAGGCATAGGGAATACAGGTGTAGTTATTTCTCTTTTTACAAAGTAGTATAAGAGTTACAGTGGTCAATATACATTTCAGAAAAATAATTGTCTCACTAATGTACATATAATTTTTAAAATATTTTTAAAAATACCTACTCTATTATAGTCTTCCATTAATTGTTATGAATTAGTTTAACCCAGAGTCAATTTACATACTTATCCCTCCTAGCTCTATGGATTCAGCATCAGTCATATATTGTTTTTATTAAATTTTAGAAGTTTTAACTCTATAGAGAACTGCTACCATTATACCACTGCTTACTTTATTGAAACAGAGTTTATCTACACCCATTGGTGCAGAGTGCAACTTGAGTGAAAAATTGTTTTTATTTATTTAATCTGCATTTTTCTTCAGAATTCATGATCTTTCATTAGATTCTCAAAGGGTACCAAGACCTGATAAAAGTTTAAAAGCACTTGAAAATTTTTTTTTTTTTTTTGCATTTTTCTGTTCTTGGCAACCTGAAGACTCCAGTGAAATGTTTTCATGAAAGGGGCATTTTAAAATATTTTTCATATATCAAAACAGGAAAAGTTACTTCTCATGGAATCAATAAACAAGTCATTTACAGTGGCTAGCTTTGTTTTCTATGGATTAATCTAGATTGGCACCATCTTAATGTCTGAGGTAGAATCCCATTTGTTGTAGTATATCTGGTATTTTAGAAAATATGTGTCACACAGTCAGGTCTGCATAGCTATAAAATCTTTAAATGAGTGGAAGACATGAGCTATTTTTCTGTTTAGTGCTGCTGGATGAATGGGAGCCCTCCCTGATCATGCTGCCTTGACATGGCTTATTTTGTGACTGCATCCATTTTGTGACAAAAGCTATTTAGGTAACATTCTCTGGGGCATAGTAAATGCCTGATAAATACAAATGCATAATAACCCTTTAACAATTAAAACAAATTGATATTTGCAACTGCTTTTGTTTACTTAAAAACAAAACAATGAACATATTTCACCTTCAGGTATTCTATTGTATTTTAACTTTATTTTCATCATTCATGACTCATTGTGTTGTCCTTTAATATTATAAAGCTGCCAGTGGGGAGTCTAAACTGAAATGCCTGCCACATGAGCATAGGACTACATTTTAATGAAATCAGCAGAAGTGAGTCCCAATGCATTTTCTTCATAATTTAAGGCCTAGTTGAAGCATGATAAATGATCCTTGTCCTTGATCATTATGCTACCTGAGCAGTGATATGTCATTCATGTATTCGCATTGTACTTTCGAAACTGCCATGGGGGTAGCAATGTACGATAAATATTACTTGATTAAATTTATATTTCAAAAGAATTCAATGCTTTAGAAAAATAGGAGTATCAAACTTAAATGTAACTGAAATATTAGAGTAAAAAAGACTTTATATACTACCCTTGTTCCTTTTTCTTTTCTTTTTTTTAACTCAGAAACAAAGATCCAGATCCAAGTATGTTGAATATTTTCCTAAAGATGATCATCAATTATGATAGCTTTAGAATTAGAACACAGGTTAATTTATATATTCATCCCATGATAATTTATTGTGTGATTACAGTGGTTCAGGCACTGTACTAGGCATTAATATTGAATTAAAAGACAAAATTCTGCTTGACAATTTTTGGGTTCAATAGAGGGAAGACTGAAATCTTAGTAATTATAGAACAGGGTAAATAAAAATAGCCCCAAGAGAAGATATGGGTCCATAGGAGATGCAAAACTGAGGTCATTTTTATGGAAGTAAGGAAGAATTCATAGAGAAAAGACAGGTTGAGAGACAAGCAAATGTAACCTAAATGAAGAACAGAAAAAAATTAAATGACTATATTATGATCACAATGGGACTTGTAATTGAGCAAAGTATGGACCCAAAAAAAAGGAAGAGAGACTAAAGTACTTTAAGCAGTAATGCAGTAATATAGCTTCCATTTATAAAAATATTTCTGGTTGCAGAATGTAGGTTGGCTTGCAGCACTAAGAGACTAAATGCAGAACAACTGTCATGATGTTTTTATAGATATCCAGGCAATAACCAACATGGTAAATATTTACGAGTGTGATTAAGATGAAGGATATGAAAGTACAGAAAAAAAAAAAAAAACAGAATTTGCTCACAGATGGAACAAACAGTGGGCTAGTCTAGGCAGAATTCCAGTCTTGTGCTAATACAATTATATCAGCAATTCACTAACTGGAGTACATATATCCTTTCAAGCTTGTCAAAGTAGAGAAGTTCAGGATAAAAATGATGCTTCGTTTTATTCAGTTGAAAAAAAAATTAAAGAATTACTTTTATACTAACATAAAACTATATATGAGATTCAGTATCTAACTTAAAGTAAACTTCAGAGAATTTTATAATTCGAGGTAGGTGACTTGAAGCAATGAATCCCCCATAGACTTGAGTGAGTTCTTGAAACTCCTCTACCATTTGTTTTTCAGTAGATCATGTGCACAAAATTTAACATAACGCATGCCAGTTAATTAATTTTAGTTCCTAAGAAATTTGATTTATCTGTGTGACTGTTGCTATTTTTGACACTATTTGCAATATTAGAGAAATTAATGTATGTGGTGCAATTTCTATTTATAATGAGAAAAATACATTTAAAATGGGTTTCTATTCATTCATTTTTTTGCAAAAGTATTTCTAAGATATGACATTCACATATAACTGGCATCCTGTATTTGTTATATCTTACAATTCATTGATGGTTTTTCCTATTTGCAGAGTATAACATTTTGTGTAGCTTTGAAACAAATTTTTTGATTTGAGCTTCAGCTATCATTTCTTATTTTAATGGACATCTTTTTAAGATCCTTTTAAAATACAGTGTCCATTTTATATAAATAACTTGTATGTCACTATTTTGCAAAACTTAGTGTACACATTATCCACTTTTGGTGACTTTGTGCCCCTCCTTAGCATTAACTGAGATAATCTAAATTTCATTTAATTTTAACCCATAGTCTCATTTATGGAATTCTACAAGGAAATCTAATGATCCATAATGACTCCTTAAAATTAATTTCTACCCCACTTCTGACAAGCAATTTTCAACATACACACACACACACACACAAAATCTAGTAATTCTATTACTACTACTTGACAACTTTAGAAGTAAGTAAATAACCATTCTCAGGATGTTAATATTCTTCCTTAACTACTTCATATCAATGGTAGATTTGGCTTCCTATAACTTTGCTGAAAAAAACCTTCCAGTAATTTATAGCTGAGGTTGTAATTTTTTAAATAAGACTGTTGTTTTAGGAGTAAGGAAACAGAAATCCAATACTGGGAATTTTTAATTGTTAATATACATGAAGATTGCCATAAATTATACCGTAAATCCTCACTTAAAGAGATCAGTAGATTCTTAGAAACTGCAACTTTAAGTAAAACAGGTGTAAGGAAACAAGATCCTCAAATAACATTTTAAGGTATTTGTGCTCATCTTAAATCAACTTTAATGAAACAGTGAATCAAATGACATTATTTGAAGCTCTGCTGTATATATTATGTATTGTTACATCAATACATAAAATATTGCTTTTTCTACATTCTAAGAGTTGATCATTTTATAGTATACCATAGGATTAAAAATCAGTTACAGAAAAAATAATTATGTCCATATGAAAAATACACATTATAAAACATACCTTGACTTAGAAATGTACCATTTGAAATAAAATGCACATTTTAGAATTGACAACATAATAGTCATACAACCTATTCCATTTATTAAGTAATAAACAAGACACTTAGGATATGAATTAAGAAAAGTGAAACCCATTGCTCTCACCTTAACACCTTAACTCTTTAGACTATTTGAAACCCTTTCTTACTGTTTCCACCTGCAAAGATATGTAACTAATCTAAATAGTCTGATATAAGAATATTTATTGCACTGTGAACACTGGTGGGCGCATGCCTGCTTTACATGACTTTTTCTAGTATAATTTCTATCATAACATGATGAGATACAGTGAGAAGATTCACTATAGAGACACTGGGGAGCACAGCAGGCAGATCTACCAAAATACATTGCTGAGGAGACCAACACACGAGAGAGAAGTCCACTGCTGCACCATGTGGATTATCTCCCTGGCAGGGGATCAAACTCATGTCGCAGTGTCTGGTAATAGCTGGATAGTGCTCTGCTTCTAACCTCTGTGCCACCAGGAGGCCCAGATTCTAAAACAATTGGGCATTGCAGGGAAAATTGGTGAATCAGAATGAAAGTGGTCACCATTTTATACATAAGATTTTTAGATATGTGATGGACATGGAAAGAGTCAGAGGGTTTAAAAGATATGGAAGGTTTGTCAGGCAGAGTTGAAAACTGACATACATTCATGGATATAAAATAATATAAAACTATTTGAGAGTATTTGAGTTGATTCATTAGTTTTGTTGAAAACATAAGGACCTGGTCATGAAATGTTTAATCCTTCAAAGTTTTTAGTATTATATTTATATTCTGAAAGATGAAGGACCTGAAAATTGAGACATTTTGGCTAGAGTAGTAACTTGATTGCAACCACTTATCTAGTATTACTTTTAAAATTAATTGTAGGGGGTCAAATTTACATCAGAAATTAGCAAAGGAGACCTAGTCAAAAAATTATGACAATAGATTATTTATAGACCATACAAAATAAGCAAATATAGCTTAAGCTTTGTTTAGGAGCGTCTGAGAAAATGTTAACACATTAACAAAAAGGGAGATGATATAAACTCTGAGAATGGAAGGGAGTTGATGAATATTGCTTTACATAGTCTGTATTTGGGATGAAAAGGGCTTTACTATAGAAAAGTAGCTGGTTTGAAATGTGAGATAAGGAAAAGAAATTATATACAAATTTAGAAAATATAAACCAGATAAAGAAATACTGCCTGGTATCACTTATTCTATGAAATTAAAAGCAAAGTAAAACACAGAAACAGAGTATAAAACATTTGTCAGAGATTTAGTGTTGGAAAAATGGGAAGAAGGCAGTAAAAAGATAAACTTTCAGTTACAAAATGAAAAAGGTCTGAAAATCTTATGTATAAAAATGTACTACAGTTGAAAACACTAATCCAAAGTTATTGAGAAAAAAAGCAGTTTATACACATTGAATTATCACATTGTACACTTCAAATATCGTATAATTTTATCAGCTATGCCTTAATAATCTGGGGAAAGGAAGAAATATTTGTGTAGACGTAGGTAAAGTTTAAATGCCTGAAAGTAAATTGAATTTATCATTTATCCTCATTGGTTTAGGAAAAATTTGATGATTGAAGATCATCCTCTTTTATAACTTTATAAATAATAGGATAATTTCTTAGAAACATTACTCTCAAATGATACAACAAACATGTAAAAAAGTCTTTTAAAAGAGATTTTATCTCAAAACAAAATTAATTCTTTAAATCAAAATTTGTGAGTCTATTCATGGACAGATGTATTTGGTAACAAAAATATTATACTAGGAATTATCATTTTAGCTATATCATATATAATCATGATCTTCCTTATCTCTTTATGTGATTCTTTACCCAAGAACTTTTCATACTCTTAGTTGAAGAACTGAAAAAAAAAATATCTATTTCAGTGACACTGGCTTTAATTAAAAATGTATGACAGAAAAATTCATCATTTTAGTAATGCACTTACTTTGTGTCTATTAGAGATAGCCTTTGCTCTCAATAAAGCTATGTAGGCACAGTTGTTATCTAATCATTATAACATGATTTTCTTAATGAGATGGTTTTACTTTCACTTCAAAATGAAATAAAATATATTTTATTGTACTCTCCTTGGGCCTATTTAAATTACGAAAAGCATAATGCTTATTAGTGACAAGTGAAGAAAGCAATGACTAATATTCTCTTGTCCTTTCTGCCTGCCTCTGAAAATAATAATTACAATTTTAATTTGAAGATGAGGCATAGTTGAAAAATGTTCACCATGTGAAGTTTCTACACTGAACTATACACTTATTTTTCATTATGAATCATATAGGACCTACAGTTCAAATTAAAATTTTCAATCATAAAAGCATTTATATTGCTACCATTGATTTAAACTTAAGATTTTCAAGATGTGGTCTTTCCCAGTTAGTGAAATTTATGGTATACACTTTCCGGAGTTTAATGGCCACTATTTCAGAGATCATTGCTATTATGAAGTTTTAACAGGATCTGGCTATTTTCTTTTAAGAAAATACTATGCCAACAAAGCTTAGCAGAATCATCTATTAAATGGGAATTTAAAAAAAAAATCAAGATTAGATTTAACTGAATAGTGAAATTATACTACATACAAAAACAATGGAAAGATTTAGTCAAAACAAAAAAATTAAAGCTTTAATATGTAAAGTACAATTCAGCTTAAAATTCCTTACATTTTTCAATTACTATGAATATGTTATTTTGATTACTATATTGTTAAATATTGCTTCCCATATAGTGAAAAGGATACAATTAGTTTTTCCTTCAAAGTCTTAATTTAGGCACAAGTGTGGCATTTACATTCACTTTATTTTCTAAAGGGTTTGCAGTTTAATTTTTCAAATCTCTCTATATTCCTCAAAGAATTATCACATGTGTATTTATTTAGAATTTATTAGTGACTTCTTTTCAATGGCTATAGAAAAATGCCTATAAAATGAAATCTTTAAGAATCCATTACATCAATTCTAAAACTTATTGAGTAAAATATTCACCAGCTAAGTTTTTCAATTATTTTTAGTGTTCTAGCTAATAGTAGTAATATATCACTTCATTAACATTCTATTTTTCTTTTTCATCATTTTCAGTTGCCCAATTGCATTTTACTCACTCCTGTGGAAGAGAATTTTGAGTCTACAATATGTAGGTGATGCTTGGTTTTGCCTTACTTCGTGGACCAGAGTAAAAGTTATTTATGGAAATGGCATTTGAGGTGATAATTTTCTTACTAAATATCTTTGTAGTCAAGTAACTGACATTGTAACAAATTCATTAGTAGACATTGACCATCATGAATTCCAGAGATAGAGACATGAAGGTTTAGAAGTTGAAACTGTTTTCATTGTGATCTAATATTGTCAGAAATTCAGTTTTCCAGCATGATGAGATATACTAGTTGTTCTTAAAGCTCTTTACATTAGTCCATAATTGATGAACAGGAAAAATTAGATTTTCAAATTAATGCACTTAACAAAATTCAGAAAAATGATCCTCAATTGAGAAATGGAAAAGAGTCCTTTTTGGAAAGCAGATTATTAGTTTTTTTTTTTTTTTTTTTAAAGATTTTACCAAATGAAGGTAAACTGAGGTTACATTTGACTCTGCAGTGATCAGGGCTGATTATGAGGGTGTGAAATGGATATAGACCTTTCTGAAAATTATAGGTATCCAAGGGTCTACGAAAGAGTAAAAATATAGGCCTCCCAGGTGTCGCAAGGGGTTAAGCACTGCACTATGAAGCTATCTGCAACCACTGCAGCACAAGTTAGATTCCAGCCAAGGAACTGACCCATGGCACATCAAGACCTCTCCTGTCTTGCTAGCTACTCCCTTCAGCAGTGCATTTCAGTTCGTCTACCTGCTCTGCTCCTCTGTCTCTGGTGACTCCTCTCACCAACCCTCCCACCCCCCCAAACCCTAACACACACACCTCTGGCCTGTAACCAAAATGGCCTGCGAAAATAAATAAATCTTAAAAAAAAAGTAAAAATGTGTGAAGGACCAAAGAAAGCTCCCTGCCTTTGCGTTGGTATAAACTGAAACAATCAAGTTGGCATAACGTCCATATATTGTACCAGATGCTGTTATCTATTTGTAAAGCTGTGTAATTAAGGTCATTTAATCATTTCCTACTTTTATCACTGAGAACAGGATTTTGCTCAATATAAATTTTAAAAATTGTAGCTTTCTAAATAGTTTAATAGATATTACAAATTGTAGGAGACTGTCATATATATCCCTTTTACCCCTATCTTTCTGACTTCTTGTTCCATGTATTTTTTACACATTTTGTCTTATCCATGGATACTACAGGGATGTCTTAAAATATTAACTTGTAACATCTCTAATAGTTTTTGGCATTGCATAATCCCTAAGGAAAACTATGGTCTTGTTCATTAATTATGACTTTTACTTACGCAAATTTGACAAGTTATTGGAGGGTGGAAATGAGTATGAAGTCTTCTCTAGTTAACTGATTTGTCATTTGTTTCACTATATTAAGAGGAATTGTGTTAGCAATGAAGTTATCTCAGTCTTAGTATTACTCCTTCCATCTCTTGTGGAAGCTTTCCTCTTGTTTTTTAGTGTTAGTTTTCTGTTTTGTTTTGGGGTTTTTTTGCATGTTCTGTACTAAGTTAACACATTTTCTCCAACATAACACTACAATAATTGCTATTTTTACTATTTCTCTTTAGTTATCCAAATATAACAGTTTCATGAATTATCTTTTAAGTAATAACTTCATAAAAATGAGATACTGAGAAGTGATTCAAACTTATATTATGCATGCACAGTAGCATACCTGATCTGCTTCCTGTCTGACAGTTCCTTAGATCTTCATAGGACAACACCTTCAACCTGTAAAATGATTATTTTGAGAACAGATATTTCAGTGAATCTAAATTTAAAGTTGTAAGATTATCTCTAAGGTTCATCTATTGGAATTGCTTATCTGAGCCAAAGTAACTCAAGTAATTCAGGTGTAGTGAAACACTTCTAATTTTAAATTCAGAAGCACTGAGGAGTGAGTTGGATTATCAGCTATAGCACTTAGTTGATCCTCGTTCTTATCATCCTTGACTTTTAAAGCCTCACCTTTTAAAAATGTGCTTCAGAAATCCACATGCTCACAAGCATTTGATTCATTAATTTTGAAAGACTATTACAAAGGTCTTTTAGTGATAAGTTCAGCGATACGAGAAACCCAAGTGTGAACATACACAATTAAAAAAAGAACTCTGTAAAATGTCACAATGAATCAGAGGTTCCAAAGTGAATCTTGGGTGAAAGGGCAATTACATTCTAACAGCCAAGTCATAATTTATTTTTGTGCAAGTTTTCAAAAAGTAGGGAATATACATACAAGGCTAGTCCTGGGCGGCGGCAGCAGCAGCAGCAACAAGATGCATCCATCTTCACACCAGCCAGCTAGAATCTGAAGTGTTTATACAGAGAGGGCTTAACAAGATTCATACAGATGGTCTCAATAACAAATTACTCAAAGGTGCTTCTTTTAAGTGGCTCCAGGAGTTAAAACTGAAAGGTCATCCATAGTGCATGTCCTCTCTGTGACCTCCTGAGGTCACCCCCTTCAGGAGGTGTATCCTTTTCCAAGGTGTGCCCTGGAGCATCCCACAATCTGAATCTTCATTTGATGGATCCTTTGATTTTAGGGGTGGGCAGAAAATAAAGAACTTCCTTTTGTCCCTATGTTTTCAGTGTAAACATTTGTAAACCCTTTGTTTTTAATACTGTTACAAAGGGATAAAGAGAATACAGATTGCACAGACATCAAACTAAACTTTGGAATAAGTAACTTCAATTGTCTTGTTAATCTAGACATAACTAAACTAACTTTCTCACCATATCTTTCTGCTCTCCCTCTCACCCCCAAGCTGACCCCCACCAACTTTTTCTCTCTTCTAAAGGTATAGTAGTATTTAACAAATAGGGATGCCTTTGCTGCCACTTTTTTTTTTATTAATTATATTTGACATCATTTGTAGCCACTTTCTAAAGCCCCAATTTTCATCCGATATGTAGTGTAATGTCTATAGATGTACATACATACTTGATATATTGTAGGGTCAGAGAAATCAGGTCTTTCCACCCTCCTGCCATTGGCATAATGATGGACACCTGCGGTGCTGTGTGCATGCCTAGGAGGGCATACGCAAATGGGCGCACCTGCGTTTGGACACGGGCTTATGTGGGCGGCGTCATGAGGATGTCAGTACCAAAGTGAGCAGTAAGACCAACAAGCGGCAACAGCAGCAGCAGTAGCAAAGCAGCCGAGAGGGTGAGATGCGCTGGCAAGCCTTCCAGCCCCCTAGCACCCACGCCTGCCATGTACCTGGCCACCTCTGACAATAAAAAGCATAAAAGCCACCGTGGGCTCCAAGACTCCTTCCTTTAACCCCGTCTGCTAAGAACCATCCCGAACTTGCCCTGTGCCACCCTTCCTGCCACTACATATATAATTTTATGTTTTAATAGGGTTAAAAGTGAACAAAATACTATTTCAGATTAAGTTATTTGTAAACTGAACTGGTGATGACTAAATTGTGTTCAAGCAATAATATTATGCTATTTTCACCTAAGAAATAAGATAACAGTTTAATATACTATTACAAAAATATTTATTTTTGTTTCCCAATTACATATAGCTTTCTGTATTCTTGCTACTGTATTGGCATAGTAGAGGTAAAGGGGTATCTTTAAGTTGTTTTGAATGTAAATAATTTACATTATGCTGTAGGAAACAGGCCAATAACTACAAATAAATTTAGGCCTTAAGGTAGAATTAGAGTTAGTATAGGGAGAGAAGAGAGACTAAAAAAGAGCTTTTAAACTGGGGGAATTCTTTTCAAAAACTGACTTGTTTTGCAGGTCAGGGAGAAGGAGTTCTGCCATGAGTAAAGTGGGCTTTTGCACGAGATGGGAGACTTTCTGCAAACATTCTGTGTCTCCATCAGAGAGAAGCTGAACCACCTGGTTTGAAGATGGCCCATTACTGCATGAAGAGCAAATGTGCTTTAGGTAGAGAGGAAAAATAAAGAGTAAGAGAAATCTGAACAACAGAAATAATTGCCAAATCTTAGAATAAAAGAGAAGAAATAGGTTAACAACAAATAAAAGAATGCAAACAGATTCAGCAAACAGGAATAAACAGGAATTTGACTCCACTAAGTCCCCTTCAGCCATTCATTGCAGACATTACTAAGTGACCTTAACAAATTTTTCCTCCAGATAAAACCATGATCACTCAGTATTCCATGAATTCTTTTTCTATCATTACTGGCACCTGAATATCTTTGAATACCTAAGTGTTAAAGGCCATATAGTGAGAAGTCTTATTTTTACTTTGAGTAAAAGAGATTGTAGGGTAAATCCAAGTTATTAGGTTTTTCTGCCCTTCTGCCATTAGTGTCAATGACAGACAGCTGTGGTCCTGCACACATGCCTGATGGCAGGCACCTGAAGTTCGGTGAGGGCATGCCACGTTGAGTGCATCTGTTTAAAGAGACTGGGTATAGAAGGCTAGCGTCATGGCTATGCTATGAACAGCCAAAGTGTGGCGGTGGAGTATGGCAAAGTGTGGTGGAGACTGGCAGAATATAGTAGAGTACAGTAAAAAACATCATGAGAACAGCTGAGACAACAAGGAGACTGCTTGAACGATGATGAACCTACTCCGTCTGGGATAGCTGCAGGACAGAGATAAATAATTTGACTTTATTTTGTCCTAGATGGCTACTTTGTTTTGATTCTGCAACCAATTAAAGATTTTATCAAACTATGTGTAGTGCCAGCAAGGGCACCAAGCAAGTTCTCGATGATTCCAGCAGACAGGTCAAGGAAGGAGTCTTGGAGCCCTCGGTGGTTTTTTATGCTTTTATTGATATTTGCATCAGAGGCAGGAGTGCCCAGGGGGCCAGGACGCTGACAGGCCTCCTAATCCCCGTTGCATCTTCATTCTCTGGGCTCTCTAGCCTCTCATCTCTGCTGCTACTGCTGCTCTTGTTCTCTGCCTCTCTCCCCTGCTCTTCTGCTGGCATCCTTGATATGCCACCCTTCTATGCCCCTGTCTAAGCCCAGATGCACCGACTTGCGCATGCCCACTTAGGCATATATGCAACACCACAGGTGTCCATCATTATACCAATGGCAGGAGGGCGGAAAAGCCTGATAACTTTTCTCTGACCCTACACTGTGTTTCTCAAATTATGGTCTACAGACCACCTTCAGCAAAATCTCTGGACTCTAGAATCCTGCATTAGGGCCTACTGAATGATATTTCAGAACAGAGGACAAATAATGTGTTGTTAGGTATCACTTTGCAAGGATCCATTACACAGAAAGTTTGAAATGCATGAGCATAAGGAGCACTCATTTGGGTGACCTCCTCGAAGAGCAAAAATGCTGACAGAGTCAACATGGTGTAGCTGCTTCTCCTTAATGATACCTAGTGTTAAATTCCGCTTTAGGGAGATACTAAACATATTGAGATAAAACATAGCAGAGTAACTGTGTGTGCTAAATGGAAACATACATATGTACTGCACAATACTAAAATAATATATTGATACGACTGTGTTTTTCCAGTGTAAACTATCAGTGGTTTAGAGGAGTATGAACACTTGTCCAGGCATAATCAGTGTTTGCCTCCTGACTGAACCTTCTTTCTTTTTCAGCCTGTCTGTGCTGTCACTGTGCTAGTCTTCTTCCTTAGCTTATGTGTTTAGCAACCCTAATGGAGTGCTGCCTATTGTAAGTTCCTAATAAAGACTTATTAAATTAAATTGTACTTGATTTTCCCCTCTGGCGATGCAAAACAAAGTAACATCCCATCCAAAGTTGTGAAGGAAGGAAAATAGCTTTTCAAGGGTGGCCAGATTCAAGCCATATCTTGTTTAACAACATATTCAGAGCTAATAGTTAAGCCAAGTCATAAATTTTTAAAGCCATATCTCTCTATTTTTTAACCCCCTCCCTTTTTTTTAGGACCTTTTGTCCTTCCCTTTATTACTTCTGCCTAGAATGTGTTTATTCCCATCCTCATTTGCCTGTCTAGATGAAATATTCGCAACCTATAACTGTCCATAATGTGTTTATTCTGCCTCTCTTCAACTGTCACATATATCCTATTTTCATATATTTAAGGGGGTATAACTCATTGTTTATAAATAAATATCTCTAAAGGGAAGATTGTCTTTACTTCTCCAGCACCTGAGTGTATAAAACAGGAGGAAATGTTATGCTTACCCAATTATGCTTGCAAAAATTAATGAATGAATCAGGAAAATCATTTTGGAGAGGACTGTATAGGGAGAGATTCCTTTTGCCTTTATTGTCACTGTAAATAAAATGTTCTTGTTAGAAAAAGTATTGCCCTTATCTGGATAGAATTACTCTATTTTTCCTTAAATATAGCTACCTTGTATTTGCAAAAAAGCAATGGGTATTTCTGAGATCTTCATTTGTTCGTGGTACCACTACTACCAGGTAAACACAAAGGTAACAATGAAATTTGATTACTTCTTGTATTGAGTCATTTACTGTCCACCTATGTAAGTGCACATTCATGTTTTAATTATTCTTTCTGGAAGTTTCAGAAATAGTTGAATTATAATACTTAAAAGTCTGTAGAAGTAAAAAAAACAAAAACAAATGGACTGTAAGGTTTTGTGACAAGGAGAGAAAGCGAGATAGGGAAGACGTGCTATGTATTTATATGTATTTGAATCCACTGTCAGTGTCCTGCTATTACCAGTGGTTGCCACTGTATAAGGTGTATGCTCAGTCTATTGACATATATTAAATGAGTGAGAGAATGGGATTCAGTGATGTGCAACCAAATATTCCAATGACATAAAAAAAGAAGTCCAGAACTTTTAATACTTCTGTGAAAACAAAAATTTGAGAAAATGCCTTTCTTTAATGTATTACCCCAAAGAACAGTCCAATCTCTTGCCTAAATGCCAAAGACTAAATAGTAATTTATTCCCTCAGGTAATACATGTTGCAGCTTTATATTTTGGGAGTAAAGACTAGCAGAGATAAAATATTCAATAGAGAGTACACATAACTCTGTCCTTCTAATTTACTAGACCATCAAATTTGGCTATAAATTACTTCATATCCCTAGACATGCTGACATTTCTGAAAGTAAATGTATTTTTCACTTTTGGTTTCAGATTACTGACTTGGTGAAGAGCTGTGTTAATTTTTCTGGTCAAGTGTCAACTAATGAATCCCATAAAGGAACAGCTAAAAAGATAGAAACAAACATCTCTTGGTTTTATAAAAACACCTTTAGCCATTTGTGAGATGGAACTTCCCCTGTGTGCTCCAAATAAAGAAAAACAAAACAAATATCCTTATAACTGAATAATAGTAACTGTATACACACACACACAATCTTTATTTTGCATTTGAGTACATTTCATCAAATATGCAAGACATCCAAAAATTTGTGTGTATAAAAATATAATAAAATGGAAACTACCTTTTAAATTCGCCCTCTGTAAAGGAAAAAGTACAAAGTTATTATGTACCTATCCTCTGAATTTCCCTTGTAATATGCATAAGTACACATGACATTTTGGTAAATATATTTCCTTAAGAAGATGCTATGCATTTCAGGAAGTGTATGATTTGGCAATTACTAAAGAAATTATTCATCTCTCATGCATAATAAATAAATAGTTGCATTAAATACATGTAACTGTCATAATGCTGTCAGAATGTGACTTATGGTTGCCTTCAGCAATATCAACATATTTGCTTCGCTCATTCAAATTAATAATACATTTTTAATAATAAATAAATTAGGTAATAAACTTGTGTTATTTGCTAGAACCTAGAAATAACTCTCCCTCCTCTGCCTCTTCCTCCTCTCCTCTCTCTCATTTTCTCTCTCTCTCATTCACTCAGTACTCACTGGTCTACAGTTTTTGAAAAAAAAAAAAAAAATTATATCATGAGAAAATAAACAATCCAAAGGAAGAACAAGGCAATAATGAATATAATCAATAACTCTTAATAATATTCCTTATAATTTTTTTTACATTTCAAAAATTATTATTTTATCTTATAAAATGCTGTTAGGTTCCAAAATATTATTTTGACAATTTAACATCACAGCACATCAAGGTTCATTGTCCTCAATGATAGATCAGTTCATACAGGAAATAGTAATTTGTAGCATATTTAGTTTGAAAATACAGTTTTCTTGACTTCAGTTCTATATTCTTTCTACAAATAAATAGATTATATTGGTTTATAATTCCCCCATTTAACTGTGCGAACGTCATGGCTTACCCTTCATTTATTCTTAAATGTTTTATTTTATTTCTCTTTGCCTCTACTTTTTCAGTCAATAAAATTTAACTCATTCGTTCTTAAATCCCAGTCCTAACATCTATATATATCCCTGACACCAGCACCTCACAGAGTTTCTCTCATGTTCAGAGAGGTCAACCCAGAACACTCTTGCCTTTGACTAGTCAATAAAACAGACTCCTTGCATGCTATCACAGTGTCTATGTAGTCATTTTTTTGAATCTTGATCAGAGGGTCTCAAGGGCTCATTCCTGGGCTTGGAATGAAGGCATCTCAGTACATTCCTCCCATTCCTAGTGAGTGTAGCAGTGGATAGAGGCTGGCTCATTTGCAGTTTGTTCATCTGTATGGGAGGGTGGGATTGGACTGAGGGAACCCTGGAGCCTCTTTCTTGTTCAATGAAAGGAGAAGGAATAACCTGACATCTTTTATAAATTAAAAAGATGATGATAGACATTGTCAAATCAGTGTGCTATTATGACCAATTTTCAATATGTTTTTAAATATGAATTTATCATTGATTGAGGATATAGATGTACTTAATTCACAAAGAAAGTCTTGGGGATTTTGTAAGGCATTTAATTGCTTGTTTACCTGGGACACAGCATAGTTAAAAGAAGCATAAATATTAGAGTTACATAAATATAAATCTTAATCACAGTTCTACTCCTTACCAGTTATGTATTTTTAGAAAACTGAGTTTTTTTTTCCAAATTTTCAACTACTAAGATGATAAAGAGTTGCAATATTTAAATAAAATAAGGCGTACAGGTGCTCACTAAATATTATTGCTTAACACCCTCATCTTATTCTCTGAAGATCCAACCTTATTTTTTCCCTTCCTCATTGTTAGATATTACCAAGTGGTCTCTTCTGGTATAAGCTGGAGTCAGACAATGAAGGTGATTGATAGAGGACGGGAGAAATCAGAGAATTTCCTAGGTCTCTTTTGACTGGGTTTCCAGGAACTACCTCTGAGTACCAAAGGAAAATTCTGGTGTCCAAACAGGTAATCCTTCTTCCACTTCACACATTTCAGTTTTGTTTAGCCAGCAATCTCATCCTCCTCTAAACAACTCAGGCTAAGGTTGGTAGTGGCTTACCTGCTGTGGTTATCTCCAGGTGCTTCATTGACTTCCTAAAACCACCTCACACCGTTGTAAATAGTTCGTTTATTAAACTCTAATCAAACATCCCTTTCCTATAAACTACCTGTTCTCCAAATGGGTCAGTGATTGAATCATTATTGCCATTATTATTATTATAATTATTAAAGAGTGGCGTCATTGAATACAATGCCAACTGTCACTATGAAAGAGATTCATAGTAACTGACTTGAGATCTTGAAAGCTATCAAGTGACACATGAAAATGCAGAATTATTAATCTTGTGTAAACATATCTAAAATGCCAATGTCATAAATGAGCTCAAAATAGTTTGTATTTGTTGAAAAATGTACTCATTTACCAATTATTTTTATCTGTGTATGTAATACTGTTAGAATTGCACAAAAATTATATATCTATCCAATTCAATAAATTTATCTTTTATGAGACTCATGAAAAATGTGTTATAAACGCCTTCCTGAGGCTTGAATAAGGATTATTGTGAGAGACACCTCTGCCTTTTCAACCCTGGATAGGCAGACCAAGTGATGGCAAAGGTGAGCAAGATCAAACTGACCAAGGCCTGCAAATCCAGTGGTGGTTTCATGGTGGGGATTGGCTCTTCACTTTCTGGGAAAAGTGGCTCTCAAAAACTGCAATTTAAAAATAGAAGACACTGAATATTGATCTTTTCTTTCCTTTATCCAACTTGATATTTCCACCTTAAGCCAAGACACTTAACAAGTCATAATTTGTTTTGAAATAGACTTTCTCCTTAGCCAAACAATAGAATATAACTTGGATGTCACAGATAAGCCCACTTTTTGTTTTGCTAAGAGGTATTTGATCTTGTACCAGTTTCTTTCCTGGAGAGGAGTGACTGAATTGCTACCATCAGGATAACTGCAGACCAGTAGCTATGGAATTGATTGTTGATGTTAATGAACAAAATGTTTTTGCAAAAGGCATGAGGTAGAACAGAACCAAAATATTCTTTTAATTTAGAATGCTTTAAAAAATTACATACTGGCTGATATTTGTCTGTTACTTTCTCTGAAGCAGTTTAAGACATATCAGGGAAAACAGCTGACTCATTTTACAAAGCCAGAACAAAATAAATTAGCATGAGAGATTCTCCTCCTAGTAACTGTTGAGAAGATGAGCATTCATTTTCCTTGTTTCCTATCAGCAAGATTTCCAATAACCCATAGTTTCAGGCAATTCACTCCTTCTATCTCATTTGGTTGACCCAGGAACTGGGATTGATTGCTACAAGTTTAATATAACTACAACGAATAGCTTGTAGATTGTTTTATAATCAAGCCTTGCCTGAAATGTCTATTAAAGTTTGCCCCAGGAATCAGAACGTTAAAGTACTTGGGACAAATGACTTTCTCCAAGTCAGGTGTAAAAACACTTCCTAACAAGATAGAAGAATCATTTATTTCAGAACCTACTAAGATTAATAGACACAAACAAAAATTAAAATAAGACGACTTACTTACAAGTGTTTTAAGTAATAAAGTGAAATTGTTGGGAATCTTGAGAAATTTTAATTTTTGGCCTTTTGGTGATATAAAAGATAATAGGTGTGTTTTTGACTTTTTCCTTCTAATGTTGGCAACAAGTTTGGCATAATACACACAGATAACTGTCTTAAACTTTGAACTTCCTTCAAATGTGGTTATTTCTAGATATATTTAACTTGCTTTTAATTTGAAATATGTTTCTTCAAGAGTGAACATCTTATGGATTTAAATACTGAAAGAAAAGACAAAGTTGAACTGAATTATTTGTGTTCTTACTTAAGAGTCAGAATTTGCTATCTCTGGAGGAACTGAATAATTCTTTCTGTGATGTATCTTTAATTTTTCTTATAATTCTTCCCGAATATTTACTTTAAAAAAATGTGTAAAAAGCCCTTTACTTCCCCAAGATAGCAAATTTAGAACATTTTAAATACGTGGTAAAATATTTTAAAAAAATGAAATCCCTGTACTTTTAAATAAAAAAAATGAAATGGTAAAAGTGAAAAGAGTGCTAAAAATCTCAAACCCAGTGTTTGATCACAAAGAATTAGGTAAGGGTGAGAAATAAAATTTTGAAATATTTTATGTATAGAATCTAACAGATTTGATTGTTGTTGAGGTTGATGGCAATGACCTGGCTAAATTAACATAAAATTAATTATAACTTGTGTACTGTTATCAAGAGAATATTGTGACAAAATCCCAAGTTGCTTGCAGTGTCCAAAATAAATTTCTTAGGTTTAATTCAGTATATTTTGTTAATATGTATAATGTAAGGAAATGTTTGTAAAGTGCTTATTTATAAATACAATGCATCTAAGTATATTTCATTAGATTTTGATATATCAGAGAGTATTTCAAATAAATTGAAGTGTGAATATATTTAAAACCTTAACTTAAGAATTAATGTTACCACAAGATAACAAATATCACAATTTTAAACCATATTGTTTCTGGTTTAAGATCTTACATCCAACTATTTCATCTCAATGTGTCTGATGCTTTAGTGCCTTGAAAATCTAGTTTGCGTAAATATTCAAGAGATACAAAAATGAACAGTTTTTTTTTACGCTGATAGGTTTCTCATCTTAAAAAGGGATTATCTTTTTGATTAAACACAAAGAATCAATGCAAAGAATTAAAAAAAAAACAAGCCTTCTGTATACTTTGGATATAGATATGTTTTCGATGCAGGGAAGTAACATTAAGTGTAAACAAACATTTATCATCCCAATGCAACATCATTATTCCTATGCTAAATCATTATGTTTATGAGGGCATATTAAAAATAACAAAATTGTGAGCCCTTTAACCTAAACAACTGGCAATTTTCCTTAAATCACTTATTTTTACCTAGCTGTATTTCTGCTTGTCCACTTCATTTTATTGTTCATTTTGACATTCACAAAGCATTGCATCATGTAATACATGCATTTCTTGTCAACATTCAGTCAATTATTTTAGCCATGGTTGGTTGAAGGTTTTGTTTGATTAGATTTGTTTGTTTTTTGGTAAGTTTGTCTCTGAGATTATTTGAAATGACTATGAAAACAAAAGTATGCAAGTATTTTGTTGTTGATTTCTTTTAGTTTTTGAACATGCCATAGTGCCTTTTGGGAGAGAGGGGAGTTGGTTCAAGAGAAAAGAAACAATGACAAAACAAACAATACACAATTATCAATGTCTATAGATTATAGGTAAAATGTTACTTGTTTACCTTAAATTATATGAAATTATATTACTAGTAATGTTCTAGTACCATTTGTTTTCAAAATGATCATATTTGATATATTTATATACAAGAATATATGGTGAAAAATATGAAATGGGTTTGAAAAACTGCTCTGAAAGTACCCTTTTGATAACTTAAAGAGCATTGAACTTAAAACCACTTACAAAAAATCATCTCTATTTTCTTAGTCTTTACATTCCTTTTAGAGGTCTTATAATTTTGAGGATTAAGAAATAAATAAAATTTAAGGTAAGTGATAAAGGAAGCTTAAACTTAAAGAACTTTTACTTCCTATACAACAGTATGAAATTATCGTTGGTTTGCAGCTCAGGATCAAATATTAAAGAAAAGAAAAGAAGCATATCGACATTTCCTTTGGCAAAAACTATTATCTTCAGTTGGTTAGGTAACAGGGTAATCCTCAGGAAAAGGGGCAGTTCCAGGTTTCTTGCCCCATCCAAGGAAGGGTGGAGATGAGGAGAGAGAAGAAGCCAGAGAAGATTAGAAGTGGGGAGGAAGGAAATCAAGAAGTAGATCTGGAGGAGGCACACGGAACAGAGACATGTGAAGACACTGCATTTTCTTCTCAGCCTTGGACTGGTGCCAGAGACTTGAGGGATGTGAAAAGGGGACACTTGTGACATAGACATGGGTAAGAGACCAATGGGGAGGCTGACATTGGCAGCCTTTATCATGACTTGGGTTTTGCATTTGCTCCCTTCCTTCCAGACTTGCCAGCCCCTTCTGTCTTTTTATTATGGATCCAGACCAGTATAGGTAACTTAGACTTGTGGCAAGCTTCTGGGTCACAGCAGTCCTGCTTTGGGCTAACCCTGTTTTGTTGGCCATTTAACCATGAGGAGATATGTTACTTTGGGTGCTTCACGTGAAAACTATTTTAGCTATTCATTTTATTGCACACTAATTGTATTAAAGTTCCTTTCCATCGAAGGTCTTACTCACTACAGTGTTTTCTCTTAATTCGGAGGATGGCAGAATCCATTTAGTATGGGCAGATTTGGGGGATCTTGGGTACCTCTCACCCTGCCCTGTGACAGAGCAAATATAGTCTCTTCTGATGCTGGACTACACTGAATTGAATTTCTTGAGTTTAAATTCTGCATAATAAAAACAAAGGGATCATAATTAAAAGCTAAATTGTTTAATATAGAACACTGCATATGTACCTGGTTTCCAGTTTATGTGCCTAGTGAATGATTTACAATACTCGTCCACTATTAATAATAATAAGATGAGGTTAAATAAGTCAGAGCCCTATGATCTTTGCAGATCTCCTAGAATCATGATGTACTGCTTTTCTGGTTTGCATCTTTAAGTCAGTTTGTGGGAACACTGCTTAGTTTTTTGTATTTTTTTAAATCTCAGTGATGGAAAGAGATATCTCTTTATCTTGGCTTCCAAAGCAACTTTTATAAATAAGGATGACACAGGTTAGTACAAGACTACCCTTTCTAGAAACAGATGGAAACATGTGTCTATGACAACTTGTGTTTTTATACAAATTATTAAATATTTATGTTGTGGTTGATTTGAACAGTTTTGAATTGGAAGCATTAGAAAAAAATTCCATATATAGGAAACTAAGTAAACTGTTATTGAGTAATGAGGATAATAAATAAATTAAAGAATTACGTGTGATTTATCACTCCTTCCTGAAGAATACCTTTAGTAATAGCAAGTGTAAATTAAAATGACACTACAAAACAGATTAGTGGAAAATTGCATGCAGGATTCCAGAGAGTTTGAGAACAGAAGACATGTTTAAATCACAGAAGAAACTCAAGTACCTACTGGTCTTGGAAAGAATTTGTCTTCAGCTCCTTTCTTCCAAGAATCTTAGTACATTTAAATGCATTTCAAATTGATTTTCACATGCTATTGTCATTTAAATCTACAGATCAAAATAAAAATCAAAATGTCCTATCTTCATTAAAAAGTACAGAACAGAAAGACAGTTACTAATGAATCCCTTTTGGTAAATTATTCACAGACACAAATGTAAAGATGATTAGCAGAAAGCACTGTGCTTCACTAATAATGTGTGGCAGGATAATTTATTAGAAAATTCATTTGTGTTTTGTTTTCTTTGCTGAGGAAGAATCAGAAAGAAAGAGTTCACTGTGTTTTGTGCTCTGCATTTTTCCTTCTGTTCTGAGCAGGCCTTTGTGTTTCTTTGCCTTAGGGGCTGTTCAGGGCCTAAAGCAGAAGGTGCTTGAAAATAACCTCTCTTTCTGGCTTTTGTGAAAGTACAAACCTGGGGTCACAAATTCAAATACTGATAGTGCCAGTCAGCACCTGAATGAACAAAGCAGATTGGGTTTAATTGGGTTTTTTTCCACACAGACTCAATTTTGTTGCATATTTATCATGCAGGAACTGTCTTTACTTTCACAGGATATACTTTCTTCTTTTAAAGAAATTATTGAGAATTTGGGTCCTTTTATTTTTTTCTTCTTTTGACAGAGTTACAGAAAATTTGCACTGAAGGAAGTTGACCAGGTAAGGCAAACTTTATTCAAGATTATTACAATAAGGGACCAAACTGTTGCAATATGATAGAGAGAATGAGCTATACTTTGCTGAAATAAAAGATAGGAGGATTCCTAATGTTGTAGTGAGCTAATGATAAAAAACAAGAGAAGATTGCTAGGTTTGGAGGGGGTGGGAATTGATCAATGTAATTAGGCCATCTGCATTTGTTAATAGATGTTAAGTTCTTACCGTTCCATAGAGATTGGGAATAAGGAAACAAAAATAAGCAGAAATCAGCAGTCTTGGGCTCATAAAAGTTAGAGGTCATAGTCAGCAAATGCAAAGCAGTTTGGCTTAGAAAATGCTCTTTAGGCTGCCCCATAGGCCCAGCATACCATAATTCCAATGCCCCAGATTATGCTGTTTCTGTTGGAAGGGCAAACAAAGCAAATGTCTGACCAGACCCACATGTCTGCAAAGGCATTATTTTAAGATAAAGGGGTTATAAACTATTTCTTTGATTTCTCACACATAGATTGCTTCTGACCATAGAGAGAATAAATGTATACAATAATTTATGCTACCTTTATCTTTAAGCATGATAGACAAATTAGAAGATCCTCACTTCAAAAAATTATTTTATAAATTTGTTACAGAATAATTAATGCAATCTTTCTATTGTGTGTATATCTGCTTTCCCCAGTGGTATATAAGCTATAACCTGCCTCAGGAGAAAGGGCACTGCTGACTACAGCTCTTTCTGGCACTGTTCCCCATGCTAATCTTCACCTTTGACTCTGAAAATAAAGCCTTTTTATTTAGGTTGTCTAATCACAGTGGTGATTAGTTTAGTCTCTAAGAGATAAAAGCACAAATTCCTTTCATGATTACCTTTCAAAGGAATGTGCCCTATAAAGTTGCAAAGGACATCATCCCATAGCTGGGGGAAAACTAAACACCATCAGACATACTGGTAAGAGAAAAAATAAAAAAGAAGTTTAATAATAACATGGGTATCTCCTGTATACATAGGAAAGACCCAGCAAAACTGAGTAAATCACCTATATGGCAATAGACACCATCTTAAGTAGCTTTGTTAAGACAATGTCCATTTGGAGTAGTTGGGAAAATGGGAAGGTCAGTTAAGGCGGTTACCAGGGAAGGCATATTAGACAAAGATATAGAAGCTAAGTTCTACCTTCTCCAACAGAAAGAGATCAAATTTCCCTGGAACATGCTCTTACAGGGAAAAATTTACAAGTAAGCATGTTTTACAAAAGTAACTTCCACGCAGTCTTCAGAGTCCCTCCCATGAAATCCAACTTTTTCCAAAATGAAATATGATGGGTTGGCAGGTTTTCGCTCTCTTACTGCTCCAGAAAGACCTTCATGGGTTATAAAGCTGACCAGAGCCTGGGTGAAGATTAACTTCTCAAAAGGGCAGAAAAAGAATTCATAACTGCAAGTTTTCTAAATAAATGCTCACAGAAAAAAGGGGTCAAAGAAATCTATGTGAATTTTAGTCAAACTGAATGGAATGTTAAGGCCATCGTGGTAAACAGTGACATGGTCAAAGGGAAATATTTATCTTATGTAAGAAAGACCACAGTGGGCATTTGAGGATAAGTGTCAATGACTCTGGGATGTGTGTCCTGGGAAACTGACACCTACATGGCTTTTTAAAAAGGGGTAACAGTATTCTATTTTAGTGAATGCTATCACGAGGAATTGGCAGATCCAGTTTTGCCCAATCTGTTCATTTGTCAGAAAAAAAACATTTTTGATTGAGGGAATTTATTCAAAGTTTTTCATTGCTTTGAAATACTAGCAAAAGTTTAGTGACCAGCAAGCTATCAATCTATCATCTCTGGCCAAATCTCAGAAATAATATATTAAGCATCCTAAATAGAAAGGTGAGAGCAAGAATCTTCCTATTTGGTTGGGGGGTGAAGAGAAAAAAAAGTTTTGGAGAAGGATTAAGGGCAGTCTTCATGGGTGAGGAATCATGAAATCAATTTGAAGTCAAGCTGCCCTTCCACCAGAATCAAGGGAAATTTAAAGCTTGGCATCAAGTAGATTTGATTTAATTAAAAAGGAAATCTTCTATTTCCTGCATAGTGAAATCTTTGGAGTAAGAATCAATGAATGTGTGACTTTATTGTTAGTATAGATTTCTTCATATAATAGGTATATCTAGGGAGGGGAGAAGGATGTGATTCATATTCTACAATTCAGATGTATAAAAAATAATGTTTTCTATAACTGATGCTAGTGTTTGTATTAAACTTCTTTCTTATTTATTGTGCACAACATAGGAGATTTCAACTTGTCAAAGAGTGTCTCAACCATCCTACTTTTTCAAACTTTCACTTTTGCATCATCAGTCTTCTGAATCTATAGTCAGAATTTTAACTTTCAACCTTCAAATAGACTCTTTTTCTTACTTAAAGAGATCCCTCTTTTTCCCCTTACTTTCCTTTTTCAAGTGTATGCTGGGTGCAGTGAAGCATATTCTTATTGGGAGAAAGAGACTCACAATGTTCACTAGAATGTAATTGTTCTGGTCTCGTACCTTGAGAATCATTGTTATAAGTGGTATTACATTATGAGAGTCAACATGTGTAAAATTTGAGAGCATAGACTCTGTTATAATGTTACTTGGGTCCACAGCATTGCTTTGCTACTTATTAAATGTGTGATACTGGGAAATTATTTAAACTTTCTGTATCTTGATTTTGCCATGTGTAAAAGAGGTATAAAACAGAGTTTTAAGAGAATTTTATTATTTAGTATAAATACCTGGTATAATGGCCAATTATAGATAAAGACTATCTGTTCCTACATTCCAGGACTAGCTCCAACTAAGGGATGATAGGACACATTAGGGCTATTGCAATTGCCTGTGGTGAGGGAAGTCACAGGCATAATGCTTTCTTTGCTCTGATCCTTGGCTTCATTATCTTTTGAACTGCACCAGAAGTTCCTAGTTATCATCTTCTTATCTAAGTCACCACAGAAGACATCTGAAGATTTGATTCATTCAGTTAAGACAAATAACTCAATTATTGAGTATGAGCAATAGGAATTTATAATCTAATTGTAATAGATACCACAAAATTATGGGACCAGAGACTCTCCCTCTAGGAGAGCAAATACACCAGAGTGTATATTAAGTATATTACATATGTTGTTTATAAATCAATGCATATTTCTATACTTATATAGTTATCTATTTATATATTTAAATATGTATTTGATATAGAAGTATATTAGATAATATACTAAAGTAGGCATGGTTTTATTGATTACATATTATATAAATTATATATCATAACATTAAACATATTTATATTTATTCATAAATAAATATTATAATGAATGTTTACATATTATATATTTATATGTTTATATGTTATATATATTATAAATCAATGTTTATATATTTATGAATGAATTTATATTTATTTATTTAAATATGTATTCATATTATATATAATATATGCATATATAATATATTAAAGTGGACATGGTCTTATAAAGGAATTGTACTTGAACAAGGGAGAGAGGAGTGGAGGAGAAAACTTCCAGGCTGGCTCTCCAAAGGGAGCCAGGAAGAAGTTTATAGGGACCAGGTCCATGAGGCAGGTGATGGGGAAACATGCCATAGTAAGTTTTGGACTGGGTTACATAGAAGCATGCATAGATGGGTTACATACTCCTTCATACATATTTTATCAGTGCCTATTGATGTACATGCAGGGAGTATATTAATTACACTTTACTTATCCATTTCCACAATGATGAGTACCATGATTAACTCTAATTCTTTACACTCATAAGAATCCTGTCATGAAAACTCTCACTTGGTTCCTTTAGATTTCTCTGTGAGAACCTCCTTAGATGTAGAATGTAGCCATATAAGCTCTACTTATTTATACCAATTATAAACAATTTAATTTCCTAAATGATGGGCAATTCTTCTCTCTTATTAGCATGTTGTCATCAGAATATTCACTATAAAAGAACATTCTAAAAGCCCCACATCCTTACCAATACTTGCAATCATCAAACCTCCTAATGAATGGATGGAGAGGGATATCCCATTGTGCTTTAATTTTCAACTCCCTAATTATTAATTAAATAAATGAATTTGAGCATGTCTAAAATATGCTTGTTAGCCTTTTATGTTTCCTCTTCTGTGAATTGTATATTAATATATTCTAAACAGAAATTAACATAAAAAGTTCATTATTTATTCCAAATATGAATCCCCCACACCATTTTTCTAGGCCTTGCAAAAGTAATTTCTCAATCTGTAATCTATTTTCTTTGGTCCTAATACTTTTTCACTGAACATAAATGCATAATCTTGTTGAAATCAAATATTTAATATTTTAACATTTTCTGTTGTTATATTATTGCTAGAAATTCTTCTCTACCCAAAGATAACAAAGGTCACTACATTACTTCAAATTAAGTTAATTTTTTTACCATTTTCATTTAGTTATTTCAAAGTTTAACTTTGCAGCATCTATACCCATTTTATCTCATGAAACTATTCATCTTACATGTATTTTTTTTTTAAGATTTATTTATTTATGCATACAAGCACTGGGGTACAGGCCAGAGGTGTGGGGGGGTGAGAGGATTCACCACAGAGAGCGGGGAGC
>JAGFMF010011574.1:7212291-7231648 GCA_019455555.1 Galemys pyrenaicus | reverse complement strand
CCCTCCCTGGCCGGCAGCAGGGATCGAACTCGTGCTGTAGTGGCTGCGGTTTGCTTCACAGTGCATTGCTTAACCCACTGCGCCACCAGGGAGGCCCCTTACATGTATTTTGAACAGGGGAAAGTAAAGATAAGAATGTTCAAGATGCAGCATAAACAAAGATTTGTAATCATTGATAAAGAATACAAAGAAGGCTATTGCCAATAGGTTTATATCTTATGAAAATTGCTAAATTGCTAAATCCTCACTTCATGTTAAAACTCTAATTCTCAATACCTCTTAAAGTGACTGTATTTGAAGATAGGGTTTTCAAAGAAGAAATTAAGTTTAAAATTAAATTGTTAGGGTGACCTTAAATCATTTTAACTAGTGACCTTATAAGACATGGTGAATAGGATATAGAGAGGTAGTTACCAGAAATAGCCATGTACAGAGAAAAGGTCTATGAGGACACAGTGAGATAGGAACCATCTCCAAGTCAAGAAGAGATGCCTTAGGAGAAACCAAACCTGCACCTTAATCTTAGACCAACCTCCAGAACTGTTAGAGATTAAATTTCTATTGTCTAAAGCACCCTTTCTGTTATACTTCATTATGAAAATGCTAGCAAAGAAGTGGATCAACATGGAAGACAAACTGTAGATTGAGTCATCAGAAAATATTTCTTCTACTATATACTATTGGAATTATAAAATAGTCCAGATTAAATGATGACTATACAATCCCCTGGAAAGATTTATGGCTACAAAGTGATAACCGCTAAAGTATCTTTTACGTCAGCTGGTGCTTAACAGATGGGGTTGTGGATTGTTAGTTCATTTCTGGCACTAACTTTCTTTTTTTTTTTTTTTAAGATTTTATTTATTTATGCATACAAGAGCTGGGGGTACAGGCCAGAGTAAAGGGAGGTGAGAGGATTCACCAGAGACAGAGCCAAGAACAGTAACAGGCAAACTGACTGAAACATGCTGCTGAGGGGAGCAGCTGGAGAGGCAGGAGAGGTCTGTTACACCATGTGGGTCCCCTCTATGGCCAGCGGCAGGGATCGAACTCATGCTAGTTTGCTTCATTGTGCATAGATTAACCCACTGCACCACCAGGGAACCCCAATTTCTGGCACTAACTTTCTTATTCTCTTAACTGTTGTTCTTGTTTATTTTATTTATTTTTATTTTATTTATTTATGCATACAAGAGCTGGGATACAGGCCAGAAGTGCGGGGTGGAGGTGCAGTGAAAGGAACCACAGTGGGGAGCAGAACAGGCAGACTGACTGAAACACACTGCTGAGGGGAGCAGTGAGCGAGGCAGAAGAGGTCTACTACACCATGTGGGTTCCCTCCCTGGCTGGAGGCAGGGATCGAACTCGGTGCTGCAGTGGCTGTGGTTTGTTTCACAGCGCGCTGCCTAACCCACTGTGCCTCCAGGGAGGGCCCTGTTCTTGTTTATAGTTAAGCTTCTGTAGGAAGAAATATTGTAAATCCTTAGCACATATACATATAATGGGACAGAAGAAAAACAAAACAGTGTAGTTGTACTTGAACAAAAGTAGTCATTCATTTAATTTCCTTTAATTAAAAATTTTAAACAAACATTGTACACTCCACTCAAACAACTTGCTTATTCCTCAACCAAATATACAATGACTAGTGAATCCTATTTCCTAGGTCTCTTGGTTCTCTATTTCCTATATAAGAAATTATTCCTGGAATAACACTGACTACTGCTCATATGCAAATAAAAGTGAGGCATATTCCCATTCTTTATCAGTGCTTTGACAGCAGAAGCTTACGTTCAAAATGATGTTTTTTTATTTCCTAAATAGACCTCTTTCAACCTTTAGAAACTGTCAGTTTGAGATAGGTTTCTTAATGTATTCAATGCTTTGATGATAACCAGAGCAAGGACTGCACGGAAGTGTCAATAAATATACATGGTGAGAAAAAGCATTATGAAATAACTCAAGATAAAATTTATTGATGAGAATTGGAGCTACTCTCATCAGTCAGCTGTCTCCTTTCAGTTCACCAAAGTATATTGCCTTTAATTTTTTTTAATTTATCAAGGAGCATATTGCAGAAGTTAAAGGAATGATAAGGACTCACTTATTGATTTATAGCATGCACAAGCCTCCTGACTTTAACTATACTCAAGTTTACCTGAGTAATTCTGATAATCCTAGATGATGACACCTTCTTAGAGTGGTGATAAAACACCAGCTCTGTCCAACGTTAAACCAGCCAGGCATAGAGGACAGCCACCTTCTCTTATCCTCATTCCCATTGATAAGATTATATATCACTAGGACAACAGCTAGTCTAATTCAAGATATGAAATGCCCCTTTGTCTTCTCACATACTATGAGGGAAAACTTTCTAAAGCTTTCCAGGAGTAATCCTGACAAGTTGATTCTTACCAGACAATAACCATTTTACTCAACCCTATCAGAATATGGGTACTGTAAACCATTTTGAAATGCACTTACATGCTTTTGCTAAAATCTTGTTTCTATTTTCACAGAATGTTGTCAGTAGTTGAGAGAAACAAATTATGAAAGGGTATATGAAGGTAATCTCTTTCATTCTTTCCTTCTTTCTTACCCCCTCCCCTCTTTCTTGTCCTTTTTTCTTTTCATTCTAGTCCTTCCTCTTACCTCTCATAGTGTGGCATGCATGACATTGACTTATGGTGATTTGGATTCAGTTTCTAATTTTGGTGCTTAATATAGTTAAAAAACATTCCAGCATTGCTACTGCACTGTGTTTCTAAGCATCTGTCAACATAAAGAGTAGAATGATGTGGTCTCAGGATGCTGGAATATACTGACTGCCTCAGCAACAGCAACTTCCAGCTAAATTCTTCTAAACTTGCTCCAGAACTTTGGTTTCACATATATTAGTTGATAGGGGAAGAATTTTACATACATAGTAAAGATAGGTTTTCATTATTTTGTTTTTGGTACTTACCAAAGTTCTGTTTTCTGGCAATGCTGATAACATCATAAATAGATCATCTGATGTGGGTGGACTTTAGATCTTTTTCTTCATGGAAATATATCAGTTAGAAATGCTTTGGACTCAATGTGAATTGGCTCTGAATTCCACTACTGGCCTGACTGTATTGACAATGTAAGCATTTGGGTGCTGCCTAAAGCATTTAATTTGAAGGGCCAATTTATCTGTGTTTTAACTTTTTTAATGCCTAATTTACATTTTATCACTTTAATTTCTGAAAGTGTAACAAAGAAGGATATTTTAAAAATATATACACTGATGTTTTAATTCTATATATCAACTTGACTGGGTCATGGAGTAACCAGATACTCAAATATCACTCTGTATACTTATATGAGGGTGTTCATGGATGATATTACCACTTAAATTGGTAGCCTGAGTGAAGAAGATTGCACCCCTACTGTGAATGGGCCTCCTGCAATCATTTGAAGACCTAAATTGAATAAAAAACCTGTTCTTCCTCCAAATGAGAGACAATTCCTCCTGCCTGACTACTTTGAACATAATCATCTTTTTCCTTCTGTCTTCATATTTGAACTGAAACATCAACTCTTTCTTTCTATCAAGCCTGCTGGTCTTCAGACTGGGCCTACAACATTGGGAACTAAGCCAGAAGCACTTGTTGGTCTCCAGTTAACCTTGAAGTAACCCTGAATATTTCAGAGATTGTATGGCTAAATGTATATATCTTTATATAACATAAATATACAGATTGATTCTCTGGAGAACCCTAACTTTACATGTATAACAATTAGTTCCTTTGAAAACAAAATACATAAAACAAGATATATAGAACACAAGGTCTAGGTATTTTTCAATATTTCTAAAGCAGATGGGAAATTAATCTGTCAAATTGCTATAAAAGTTTGTAAATCTTTACTGAAATTTTGTTCTTAATTATTGTGATCATTTAAGCAAAACTCATAGATACACAAAGGTCTATATTCTAAACTTTGAACAGCACTGCTCTATATATTTTAATTGGCCACATGTGAAAAGTTTTATATATATGTCTATATATAAACACACATATATAATTACTATATCTATTCACTATGAATATATACACTTATTTTTTCTTTTTAAGTGAGTAAGGAAAGGTTCTAGAAACTAAGTAATGAAATTGGCATTGATTCTTTATGGTATTAAACCTATTAGAATGTATCCAGGATTGAGCTTTCACTATTTTATTATACTATAAATATGAACCATACAAACCCAATAAAATGAAACAATTTCCTTAGTGAAAAGAAATAATCCCACTATCAAAGGGGAATGCATGACAGGAAACCTTTAAGCAAAAATGGAAGATAGTACATATGAAGACACCAAAATGAATGACATTTTATTCAGAGAGTTGGAAATCAGTATTATTTGAAAGATTAGCTTTGTCCCCTTTGTAGTTTTTATGGAGGACATAGGATAAAATAGAACTTGTAAAACATGTGAGTATTAGACAAGCATGGTTCTGAGATAAGAAACAGTATTATCACATAAAGAAGTGAAATGAGTAATAACAGCAATAGACATGAGAAGATGATATGTTAATGTAAGAGTAAAGAGATTTATGGCTAAAATTCTAGAGACAAATAGTCTGGGAAATATTGAGACCATATGATGGACACTCTTGAAAACCAATATGAGAAAGTTTCTATCTCTCTAATAAATAATATTGTTCTAGGAAGAATAAATCTCAGGTTTTTTGAATCAGAAAATAACAAAATAATACTGTATATTGGTATTGATGGGGAACCTCCACTAATATTGGGAAAAGGAAAACATTCAAAATCAGTAAAAATCAATGTGATGGTAATGCCATCTATATCAGAAAACCCAGATATAGTTAATAGCATTTCAATTAACATTGGGTCTCCTTAACATCAAAGTAGGATTGGGAATAAATAAATCTTCATTTTTCACTTCACACTAATATGTGTCAAATGCGAAAAAGGAAGATGAGTATACATTCTTCATATGAAGTAGCCTCTGAAGTCTTTCCCTTTGGTAATTTGAAGACAACTAGTCATAATCATTTCCAGCACAATGTAAACTTGAGCCAAACTTCCAGTGTTCTCTATGCATTATAACAATGGAATTCACTCACACCTCTTTATGAATCTTTAAAGAACCTGTCAGACAGAGGTAAATGCCTTTAATATCTGACTGAAACCTTATTTATTTTTAGAACATAAAGTGAAAAATAGGACTGTATCTATATTATCATGCGAACGTCTATGGAGAAGATCCAAAAGGAGAAGGTAGAGCCCAAGACTGCAAGAATTCTAGAATAAAATCTAGACAGAGGAAAATATAGGAAAACTAAAATAAGAATTAGGACAATTGAGAGGAATTGAAGAGAGGATCTATGCAAAAACAACAACAACAACAAAAACAACAGAAAAACAAAACCTTCTAGAACACAAGAGGAAACCTTGTCTATTTTTTTTAAAACCTCTAACCCCCATCCTTATATGGATTTTTGTGTTACAGGTGGTGAACTTCTTATATATTGTCCAAGTTGTTGCAATAACTGTGGGACTCTGAAAAAAAAAATCCATATTAGAGATCATTCTATGCTAATCCAATAAAACAGGAGTGTTGGGAGCAAGGGGGGCACCATCTAGAGGACAGTGGATTTATGTGGTCTAGTGGATCACAACTTTTCTTTGTGGGGTGGGGGAGATTAACAGTTAGAGATGCCTCCCCAACCCTGAGACCAAAGGACCTGTCTTTTAAGACTAATGATAAGTACCTTCTAAGAAATAAACGTGAATCAGTTACAATAGTATTATTTGAAAGACAGCTATTGTGTAAAGTGAAGAACATAGAGACGTCAAAATTCTCAGAGTATAATTATCAACCAATTCTATGGACAACTTATAACAGAGCATCAACTGAGTTCAGAGCTCTGTAATAGTCACTTCAATAGTCCACTGAAATGTGGATAATACATAAATGACAATGACAAGGTATTGTACATTGCAATATATAATCAGGAGCTAAATTCTATGATGCAAAATATTAGGAGCCACAATGATGGGAAGGCATCATGGTGGGGTAGATAAGGGAGCACAAAATTCTTCTAGGCCATGAAACCAAAGTTTGTCATAAATGAAAAGTACTATCTGGATAGGAGCATATAATGGAGGACACAAAGATGAGATGGGTCTGTTATGGGTGATTATATTCTCAACTGCATCAATTAATCAATATATGATCTTTTCCTGGAAATAAACTTCAGTGAACTGAGAAAATGTGTTCCTTCTCACAAAGAGTCATCTCATGGTTTCAATATACTCATTTTATCATCACAATTTGTATTAGTATAATCAAAATGTCATATCAATTTTAAGTTTATCTACATGATTAATGTGTCAGTTTTAAAATTTTAACTTGCGTGTACACACTTCTTATTTGTTCCCAGACACAGACTACCATAGTGATATCCGTTTCCTTACCCTGTTTTATTGCCTTTTCACTCATTGATAAACACAACCTAATAGGAAGAGCATAACTTATTCACAGATAAGATGCTTACTGTTTATGATCAAGAGTGTTATATCTCTTGAATCCAGCAGCACAGCTAGAACCATAACAACTAGAATTTATTAGTAGTAAATCAATATGATTTCTTTGCCACACATTTTTTCAGAATCTGTATGGTGTAAGAATTATAATTATACAATAAAGTTCATTCTCTTTGAGCATATACATGTTTTGGATATTATAAGCTTAGGAACTGTTTTTTCACAAGTGAATCTTTACTATACTTTCATCGAGTGGCATGCACGCTACCTAGTGAGAGTCAAGGTTCTGGCCCTAAAGGGTTTTAATAGTGAATGAAAATGACTTAGCATTTCAAGGGCAACATTGCAAAGCAAAAAACATTTTTTTTCTTGTTATTATGGCTACATACAACAAGCATTCCATCCACAAAATGATGTTCCCATTGGTTTGTTTCCTGGGTAGTTCTAGTAAAAGGAATACCAAGAGATGCTTTAATTCCAGATCCTGTAAGTTGAAAATACCTAGCACAACTCAGGAACTAGAGCATGTTAGGCAAAGAAGGAGTACTTGTTTTTAAAAAGTTGCTGGATGATCTGTGTTTTGATAGTGATGAATCACACAGCAAGTACAGAGAGCTTTATGAAGCTTACATGTTCTGGGTTCCCTGTCACAGCTATAGTCACTTACCTTGACTAGTCCAAAGAACATATATAAGACATTTTCTTTGCCAGGGTAATACAAGACTATATAGCTTTGAGGAAATCCATGAATTCTGAAGGCACTCTTGATGGTTTTGCAGCTTAGAGATATCATCAGTATCTACTTCTGTCATAATGCATATTTAACCGAAAAAGAAAAGCATTGGAGAACTGACTAGTTTCATTAAATTACTGTTACATTCTCATAACCATATAGGAGATTCTATCATTGTTATCTTAGCAACAAGATACTGGCTTACTTCTGACACCAAGTTGGTCGCTTAGTAATTTTAAGCAACTGCTTCTCCTAGACTGTCTACCTCCCACACCAACATACTCTCAGTAACTTGTATAACCATGGAAAAGGAATTCGAATTTGTTTTTTGAAGGCTCTGAAAATGTAACTCAAAGTGGTTATTCATAGACCAAAATGAAAATGGGATGAGTCAATAGATCTATCTGAATCACTTGGAAACTGTTTACAAGATTTTGGTTATCTTAAGAATGAGAGACTCAAGGAGATGTAGGTTCAGAGTATTAATATATTTTTTAGAACTGTAATGAATCCCTATGCGATTAGAAAGAAACTAATGTCACATGTTTGGACATATGAATAGGCATATATATGGAATTTTACTACATGGGATAATTTCATTACTGAATGTTACCAGACTCTTGAGCTACACTGTACGTTAAAAGTTATAAATTTACTCAGCTATTACACCAATGGAATATATAAAGCAAATTTAGAGTGTGTAAAGCAAAATCCCCTTAACCAAATTAAATTGAATGAAAATGATCCAAATTGTCCAATCACATTTGATATTGGAGATTTTCTACTGTTGTATTTATCAATCTCAATTTCCTCTGAAATATGAGAAGTTCCTTCTTACAATAAAATATATACTAACAATCTTAATTTGATAGACATAACTTTCTCATTTTTAATTGGTTACATCTGAATTTTGTAATAATGTCGTATAATGTATATACTTTGTTTTAGTAAATATGAATAAGCATATATTCCAAACCTCTTGCACTTCTGCTCAGTTAACTTTTTAAAAACTTCAGCATTAACACTATTTCTGTAGTATATCACAGACTTTGTAATAAGTCAAATCAGGATAGCAGTATGTTAATTATTTGATGAACATTTTGGACAAGCAATTGAAACTTACTAATTTTAGTTTCTTCATTTATAAAATGAGTAAATACAGTACTTATGTATCAAACCAAGTGAAATTTTTTTTAGTGGATGGAATGATTTTATTTTATTTTTTTTAAGGATTTACTTATGTATACAAGAGCTGGGGTGTAGGCCTGAGGTGTGTGTGTGTGGGACTGGGAATGAGAGGATTCACCAGAGAGAGTGGGGAGCAGAACAGACAGATTGACTGAAATACACTGCTGAGGGGAGCAGTGGGGGAGACAGGAACAGTCTGCTATGCCATGTGGGTCAACTCCCTGGCAGGGAATCAAACTCCTGCTGCAGTGGCTGCCAATAGCTTGATAGTTCTGAGACTTAATCCCTATACCACCAGGGAGGCCCTGGATGGATTGATTTTAAAACAATTCTTCTTTTCTTTAAATTCTTTTAAAACAACTTTGGCTTAAAGTAACTACTATTTATTATCAATATAGAATTCTAGATAAAAATATATTCCTAAATACCTAAGCTGTATTTACTAAGTTAAGGGTGATTTACTTATTTCACTAGATAGCCTTAGTCAGAATTCTACCCAGAACTAAGGACAAAAAAATCAAATGTATTTTACATATTTAACTTCATTCCTTGATATTTATTTGTGGTGATCTAGTGTCAGTTAAACATTATTCAGGAGATATTGTCTTTATCATAAAAGAATTATGCATGGAATCCAAAATCATGTATTCTATAATTATACTTCATTCTAAAACAAGATCATCTTTGACTATAGTATTTATTTAATATTTTATATTTTATAAATTTATTCATGAGTTTTATTAATTATAAGGGGTGACATTGTATCCACCTTCAAGTGAGACTCAACCCAAGGGATAACTGTGAATAGAAATTGTGTCCGTTGGATTGTCAAAAAGAAATCATTTCTGTTTTACATGATTAGCTAAAACAACCGATTGGTGACTTTATAGAAACAGTAGTCCCTCCAGGGTCACCCATGGGTCCCTTGATATCCTGGCTGGAAAGCAATGCTCTACATAATTGACAAATAATTCTCACTCATGAATAAATAATTGTGCTGACCTCTGGGCTGTTGCCTATAGAACATGGCACAAATTCCTTCTGTTTTTTACTTCTTAATCCTTCTTAAAGTATTTTACCATTTCTCTCTTCTGTCAAAACATATCAATGTTATTTTGAAAAACTTTGATCCATAATGCTACTGTTTCACCTTTTCTTCCTTTTCTGTATAAATATCCATCACCACTGACATTTAACATTCATGAATGATTGTAGCAGATTTCACTTATGCATGATTGGTTATGATTTTCTTTATTTAGACACGTTTTTTTTTAATCCATAAAGTTTCTCAAATTATTTTTATTCATAGACTGATATGATAAAGCAATCACATTATTTTTCATAGAATAAATTTGACTAACTAGGATATGTAAAATATTTTTCTCAGATTATAAATATAAATATATATGCTTTCCCGTCAAGTGAAATAAACTAGTAAATCATTACAGTAGACATTCAAAAAATCATGTGACCCTTATTCAGATCTTGTGATCTAACTGGATTACAATTAAAGCCTAACACCTTATATATGCTGGACACCTTGTTCTTTTAATATTTCATCTACCCCAGGATTAGCCTTGTAAGAACAGAAGACATTTCATGTTACAGCTTTGCACAGATGTGACCAAGAATGTTCAAGTGGTGGTATTTTTTTCTTATTCATTCTGACTGAATTTACCTGTGATTAATTCCCATAAAAAATTAAAGGTGAATTTCATTAGGATCCATATTATATTTTAAATACTAAATTCTCTTTGATTGAGAGAAAGATTTTCCAGTCCAAAATATATTTTAGGGCCTCCCTGGTGGTGCAGTGGGCTGAGTGCTGCATTGTGAATCATCTGCTACACAGAAGCATGAGTTTGATCCCCGGGCAAGGGAGGGGACACATGGCGCAGCAGAACTCTCCTGCCTTGCCCACTGCTCCCCTCAGCAGTGCATTTCAGTTGATCTGCCTGTTCTGCTATCCATTCGTTTCTGGTGAATCCTCTTACCTCCCGCACCTCTGACCTGTACCCCAGCTCTTGTATGCATAAATGAATATATCTTTTAAATATATATATACATTTTTAATATATATATATTTACTTGAGATATTTTGGTCATGTGTTGGAGTATTGTTCTATGATTTTTAACCATGAATCATAATTTTGTTAGTTTTAGATCTAGGGACGACTCTTACTGACATACCAAAACATTATTTCCTTTAAAGTCAATCATGATGCCAGAAACAAAAGGAGAAACCCAAATGGAGGACACACACACACTCATGTAACATACCCACTCATATAAACACACATACACATACATATGCATGAAAATGTACACACATATATCATATTTGTATGATATACACTATACACTCATGACTATATATACATGCATAAATATATATGTATTATGGATTACTGCATAACTCAAATTTTAGCTTATTTATGAAATAGTCTAGCAATGATAAATCATGAATATTGTAGGCTGAAGCAAGTATAGAGGTCAAAGAAGGCAAAAGAATTTCCAGGCATGAAGCAAAGTCAATTCACAGGACATAGGCATGAAGAGCAGACAATTCACAGAGCATAGGACCGTGGAACAAGCATGGGACCTGGGATAGGTGTTAGTATGTCCACACACAACAGATTGCCCAGTTATATCATGACACCTTTTCTGTATAACTATAAAAAATACTGTCACCTTAACCATTCTTTTCTCCAAGATTCTCTCAGTTATTGCCACTCTAATTTTTAATGGGCACTACATTATTACAAAGTACAATAATTCTGGAGCCAAATTCTACAGATATCTTATGTCTGATTGATTACTCCTCTGTTTCTTGTTCTTATTTATTGTCATATTCCTCTGAATGCTGAGAAAGATCCATTGCTAGCACATACAGACTTTGTGTGCTTTGCCTGCATCCTATCTGAGTAGCCTAAGTATAAATAGGTATCCATCCTTCCAGAGGATGCAGTCCATATAGGGATACAAAACTGAATGAGTTTAGTGATGGAGAGATTCCTGGCCCTACCAGCAGGTGCTCAGCCTGGCATATTTGTGCTGGCACCACTGGCACAGTTCTGTGCCAGTCTTAACAAGAAGCCTATACTTGGCCACATTATTTATGCAATAATAACTTGTAATGGTTTAAATAACTTAACCCATGTTATAATTCTTAGACCCATGTTATAATTCTTAAGACTAGTCTGTAGTTTTGGGAACTTGCCAAAATCAGGGAAAATGTACTCCTTTATATATATACACATATATATTATATATATTTATATAATTTATATATAGTATATATTTTATATGTTATATATTTATAAATATTATATATTATATATTTTTATATATATTTTATATATATTTATATATATGACCATATTCAGATCTTGGATTCTAATTGGATTATACTTAAATCCTAATACCTTACATGTATTGTTTACTTTTACAAAGTTATGAAATGTCAAAGTATTAAGAAAAAAAGTTATTTGAATTTTTTTCAAGTGAATTTTGGGGGATATTTCGAAAAACTGACAATAGGTTTGCCAAAGTCAAGCTTAAGGTCACTCTGTGGTAACTGCTTCAAAAGAGGATGCTTTTTTGTTCTCTTCCATAATATGTATCTCAGAGATATATTTAATAGGGATGACTTTCACAAATTAAATATTTCATCTTTTTTCAAATGCTGAAAACAAGACTACTTCTGTAGTCTCTATGATAAACATTTTTTAATTTTTAAAAATTTTTTTAAATTTCTATATATTTGACATCAATTGTAATTCTCATGTATTCCCCATCACCATATCACCAGTGCACCATCACCTCGGTCCCCTGTGCTCCCATCTGCCCTCAACCCTCCCCCTCCCCTCTCCCCACCAAGTATCCCCAATTTGTCCTTGTGTTTTCATTTTTGGTTTCTGTGTCTTTATTGTTATTATTATAATTGTTCTTATTCCTTTCCTTGATCCTTATTTGGTCCCCTTATATTCCTCCTAGGGGAGGAACCATCTGGTATTTTTCTTTTGCCTTCTGACTTACTTCACTGAGCATAATCCCTTCCAGTTCAATCCATGTTCCTATGAATACGTCTAGTTTTTCTTTTTTGATTGCTGAACAGTATTCCATCTTGTATATGATAAACATTTAAAAAGTTAACAAGCAAAAAAAATAGTTGGAAGACAGGTAGAACAAAATATTTCTATTATATATTTTCCTCTACAAACAGTATGGATAAAATATCTTTAGGTTGGACCATTTATAGAGGGGAATCAGTTTATCTATCCTATTTATCTCCTATTTATATCCTATTTATAGATAAGGAAGAATTATGGACTAGCTAATGTTCAGAAAGTTCCCTTGGTGAAGTCAACAGTATTCCCAAATCTACTTAAGACATAAAGTACTTCAAAGGCTTTGATTGACCTGGATTCAAATCCTGCATTTAACATTTGAATGAAGGTTGACTTTTCCAGAGTATGCAAATCAAATTATTAAATAATGCTTTCTCTAAATATAATATAATCCGTAAATTTATTGACTACATAATCCTTAAGGTAATCAAATGGCCCTTTCATTGTCGAGTACTTACACATCTTACATATAAAATGCAGTTATGAAAGATGAACTTTCAGAGTAATTTTCCATTTTAAACAAATGAAAACTGTTTCTCATTTTGGTGGCATGAACACGTATATTGAACAATGCCAAGGAAATCTTTATGGGCACTGAGCAAGGGTTACCTGGACCTTCTAACATAACCCTCACTATAGTATATAGAAATTTATTTACAACTCATTTTACTAAAATACATGGATGGTAAGTGAAGTAGATATCTACCCCTAGAAGCAAATGAAGCAATCTCAACCAGCATGGTAGACTTAAATTATCAATATTCAGGAACATTTTTTCTATAAATGATTCTACTGACTTAATCCAAGAAATACTTATTTTCACTTGAAGATAGCGGCATCCCCTTTTACATGAACAGTGGCTTATAGACTTCTCTAAAGAAGCTGAAATTTGAGTTGCAGGAACCTCCCAGATGTGCACACAACAATCCAGTGACAGAATGTGGAATGCTGGTGACTATTAAACTTTTCTCAGAATATGGAATGTTGGTGACTATTAAAATTTTCTCTGCCTGGACATTATTTCTCACAATTTATGTTGACAAATGACTTATAGTCAGCAAATTCTTTTTTAGAAAGTTACCTGTGTATATTGTTTTCTGTGAAATAAGGGCTTGAAATATCATTTAAATTTACTTATGCAAAATTAGGAAGTTGTACATATAGAAAAGTTGTGGAAGGTAGTCATGGGATACCTTTATTTACAGTGCATGTGAAGATTTTAAAGATTCCAAATAAGATCCCTGATCTCTTACATGAATACAGTAAAGTGGAGATGTAAACTATTTACTTTAACAAAGGAATGATAACAGAATGAGTGTATTTTCTGCAACAATAACCCATGAATTGTGCAATTTAGATATTTTACTTAAATCGAGTTTATATTTCACTCTGAATTTCAGTATTACATTAATGATCATTGTAATGAACTTATTAAATCTAAAAGTCAATATTAATTTATTATCAGAAGACTCTGAATTACATTGGCAGATGAGAATAGTTTAATATTATCTTTTTGATTATTTCATAAACTAATGAAGATTATAAAGCAGTTTCTGCTGCTAAGTTATTTTTTCAGGTATAATTACCTAATATTGAAATATGTTATAATGAATTTTCAGTGGTAAATTATAGCATAAATATCCATGGTTACATTTACCACATCTTTTTAGGAAGGATACTTCATATACATGAGATTAATTTTATGGAACAATAAAATCCAAATATTTTAACAGATATTGGAAGGAAAAATTTCACTCTCCTGATCATCCCTCCTTATCCCTGCCTCCCAGGCCCTGTGGAAAAATGATAACTATGTTCAACTTTTTTGGATAATTTAAGTTCTAAAATGCACTTGCATAATCCTGAGTAGTATGCTTCTTTTGCTGTGTTTTAATTAAAACATATATATCTACTAATTTCCCTCTATAAAAGTTATGGGTTCAATTCTAGTACCTAAACCCTTAGCAGGGTGGATGTATGCACATGTGTGAGCAAGTGAATCTGCATTTATCTACTCACACTTCCCCTCCTTTTATGCTACTTACACATTTTTATCAAGTGTGGGCTAAAGCAATATCTAGTGTTTGTGCTATTAATACAATGTAAATATTATTCAGTGCTAAGTCATGCAATTCACTTCGATTTTACTTGCTTTTTCAAACACTTCTGTAGACCCTAAGTAATAATTACCTTGCTTATCATTTACTTGATTTTCTTTGTCACTCAGTGTTCAGCTCAAAAATCTACAAGGGAAGTATGAATTTTTGTTAATATATTAAAAATATTACATGCTCTATTAGGTTAATATTTTATTGATGAGATCCATTCTAGAAACTTTTTAAATATACTTTTGTCTGCACTAGTTGCTTTCTGGTTTTGCTCCACAGTTATTGCCCTGAGATGACTTTTGTCCCATGCTATAATTATTATATGTGACATTTCTATGGTTTTATTATTACAATTTATTTTGGAGATTATATTGCCATAGTTTCTTTTTAAGAAAGTCTGAATGAGAAGCATTTTGAAAAGTTTATATCTGAAGGTTTTAAAAATTATTATAGCTCTAGATAAGATTAAAAGTCTAATTTGTCTAGAATGGTACTCTGAGAGTCATATTACCTTCAAGTGTTGAAGGTTGTGTTTCATCATCACCATGTTTTTTGCTGTTGAGAAGTGCCATATATATGAATTAAAGTATGTGAGATTTTGTTTGCCTTTCCTATGCATATGTTCAAAGTCTCCTTTTTAATTCTCAATTATCTGGAAATTTCCTGATGATGTGGTTTGACATGAGTCGTTTTCCACTTAATATTTACAGTGCTGTTGCCAAACCTTTGCAATCTAGAAAGTCATATTCTTTTTATCCTAATATTTCTTCAATAATGTATGTAACTTATTTCTTCTAATCCTCTTTCTAGAGCTTATCTTGCAGAGTAAGATAGGATAGGAGAAAAATGGATCTCTTAGGTCTCTCCTCTAATTTTAATTTTAATTTTCCATTTCTTGAAGTTTTTCTCCTGCCTTCTGAGAAACTTTCTCAAAAAAAAATCTCTCTCCATCTATCAGTCATCTATATATCCTCTTAATATTTCATTCTATTATGATTGTAACTCTCATTTTGTTTAAACATTCTATTTCTATAAAGCAATACAAAATTTCCTCCTACCTATATAAGTACAGTAATTACAGTTCTTTTTGTTTAACCTTTGTTCTACTCCCTGTTTTATTTCTGTTACCTCAAAATAGCTTTATTTTGTTTGTTCCTATTGTTCTTTGACTTTCATATTAGAGTCTTTCCTTAAATGCCTGGCTTTCTAGGGCTTCCATTTAAATTTTCAAGTGAGGAACTAACTGCAGACTGATATGTCTGGACATGGGAAGGCCTTCTTGAGTGATGGGTTGCAAAAGGGGACATATTTGTTTTCTGCTGCTGCCATAGCAAATTACTTCAAAGATTGTTTAACAATACAAATTAATTATCCTATAATTCTATAGTTAAAAGTCCAGCACAAGTCTCACTAGACTAAAATTAATATGTTGGCAGCATTGTTTTGCCTTCTAAGTGCTAAGGAAGAACCCACTTAACTTTTCTACCTTCCAGAAAGAGGCCAATTATTTCATAACTTCTCAATTTATTTCACCATTTTCAAATCCAGCAACGGTGGATGAGTCCAGTTTATTTCCTATTGCATCATTCTGACTGTTGTTTCATAGCTACATTTCCTACCAACTACTATTAGGTAAGTTCATCTGCTTTAGGGATCAAATTTTGGCTATGTTGGTAATGCAAAATAATCTCCTCTTCCCCCCCCCTCCTTTTTTTTTTAGAATCCTTAGCTCAGTCACATCTGTGAAGTCCCTTTAATCAAGTAAGGTAAGATACTGACATTATCAAGTGATTTGGATCCAGACATCTTTGGGTTCTACTATTCGGGCTACCAACAGGGAATCAAGTAGAGATAACTGACTGTTTTGTTGTTGAAAATTTTTCTAAAATAGCATTTGAGTGAGTTTTTTTTATTATTATCCTCCTTTATGTATAAGCCTATCTTCCAGCTTTCTAGGAGTCAAATGTGGGGAAGTGACTGGAGCCAAACTGATTAAGATGCAGAGTTTCTTCTTAAGTCACTGGGGCACCTGAGTTCAGAGACCTACTCATATAACCTCTACAGAGATCAAACTTGAGATGTTTAGGATTGGGATAAGCAGTCAGCTCTTCACACACAGTGGATATGGATTTTCAACCAGTAGTGTTATTCTTCAACCCCTACATTCTAAAGCATTTCATGTCAATTTCTTGAAACCTACCAACCTATAAGCTAAGTTACACTGCAAAACTGCTTCATATTCTCCAAAATTTGGTTGACACTTCTCATCTGCTGTTATTTCCTATCCTATTCTCTTTGGTTTTATGGGCTTACCCATTTTGAAACATTTATCATCATTTCAGTCAGATTATAAGAGACAGCAAAGGATAAGAGGCATGTTCAATATATCACTTTAAACTAGAATTCACAGTAGCTAGCAATTAATAAAAACATATGCCTTCTTTAGTTCTCCCTATTCATAGTTGCTTAATTTTTGCAATATTGTTTGCCTCATGCTGAGTTATTTTGTCACTGTAGTATGCTGTATTGTTATACATGATAGTCAGGATTTATTGTTTAGATATATCTAAAAGGTAGACAAAAATATATCATTTCCATTAATTTGAATATGTATAAGGTATTTACTTTGAAAGAAAATACAATATTGGTTTCCAGGGAAAAAGACAAGAGTTTTAATCATAAAATAAAACTATTATTATCAAATTAAGTGTACATATGCCATCATTGCAATCTAAGAATCTATATTATCCTTATTGAAAACTATTAACTTTTCTTGACATTATTTTATGTGATAGATATTTTATACTGGAAGGAATTATGTTGTATTATTGGAAAAAGCACAAAATAGTTACAGAGCACAAAATAGTTACATTAATCCATAGAAAACATTTTAAGGGGCCTCCCTGGTGGTACAAGGGGTTAAGTACCTCATTATGAAGCATCCACAGCCACTGCAGAGTTCCATCCCTGACCAGGGAGGGGACCAACATGGTGCCTCGCCCACTTCTCCCCTCAGCGGTGTGTTTCATTCAATCTACCTGTCCTGCTCTGTACTCTGGTGAATCCTCCACCCCCAGCACATCTGGCCTGTACCCCAGCTCTTGTATTCATAAATGAATCTTTAAAAATAAAAAAGGAAACATTTTAAGTTTCTTTTAAAACATTGTTACTAAAATAAGTGAAATTAAATTCATTTTTATGACAGCAAGAATGATATATATCAATGAATATTGATAAACATCAATATTTTCTCAAAATTAAAAAGTAGGCAGTATACCAAGATTCACGTATTTCTTTTGCCTTCTTTGAATTTCCTTATAGAGTACAATAATATAAATATTAAATACTTGCATATATAATTGGGAAGCAAAACATTTCAAAAGTTCAATTAATTTTAAACAAAAGAAAACAAATTGCTAGAAGGCATTTGGAATGCCCCAGGCTGAGACATAATGAATAAACCTAGTCTGATCTCCAGGGTGTACCCTTTGGTAGGCATTTTCTCTTATTTAGAAACTTTCATTTTTCTTAAGATTCTAAAATTACAAGTTGTCAACACATATGGCATATCTTGCAGATCACAGCAAGTAGATAGGAGACAAGTAAATAATTATATGAATCTGTAAATATTAGTGAAAATGTGAAACAAAATAATAGGAAGGGTAACTACTAGTCTTGAAACCAAAATTATAGAAGTTTACATTCATGAAAAAGGAAAGAGTGTCTTGGGATTCTGTAAAACAACACGGTGCAGGAAGCAAGAAAGCCAAGAGAATATAACATAGGCTGGGTGGGATTACTTTGTTAATGAACATCTGCAAGTGGCATTTTCAAGTAGGTGGACACCAGGTAAGAACTACTATAGCAGGAAACGGTACAGCAGGCAATATTAAGAGGTGGGAGACACTGTGATCTGTTCATAACAAGGCACTAACAAGAGAGTATGGTGATGAGGGATTTTTATATATGAACAGTAGAAGCTAAATGTGGTGGCAAAAATCAGTAATTAGACATATATAGAGAAGAACATTAGTGCATTGAGTAGGAGAACTGTCATACTATGATAGAAATAAAGGAATATTAAGGTTTGGAGACAACATACTAGGTCTATGTCAATGCTAGGATTTCCATGCCTCCTCATATAATGAAACTTAATGGCTGCTATATTTCCTGCCTAGATTATCATTTTTTTGGTTGTAAATCCACAAGTAGACTTCAAATAACAAGGTTGGCAATGGTATGAATGCACAACAACAACAAAAAGATACATCGCTTTCTACAAACCCAAAGTTTATTTTGAAATACAGTGTAATTGGCTATTAATTTGGCCCCAAGATGACAAGTATCTTAGGTTGAATTTTATGATCAAGATGTTAATACTTTTAATACATTGACTTGATCAAAGATTCTTAATCCTAGCTCTCCATTGCAATCATCTGGGAATCTGTATAGAATACTGATGTCTAACTTTCTTAAATAAAATTATCTTCAGGGAGGACCTAGATTTCACTTGTTTTAAATAATCCACAGGTGGGCCTCCCTGGTGGCGCAGTGGGTTAAGCAACGCACTATGAAGCAAACAGCAGCCACTGCAGCACGAGTTCGATCCCTGCTGCCGGCCGGGGAGGGGACCCACATGGCACGCAGACCTCTCCTGC
>JAGFMF010011574.1:7072954-7209922 GCA_019455555.1 Galemys pyrenaicus | reverse complement strand
TCCCTGGCCGGCAGCAGGGATCGAACTCGTGCTGCAGTGGCTGTGGTTTGCTTCATAGTGTGTTGCTTAACCCACTGCGCCACCAGGGAGGCCCCATAAATAACATTCTAAGAGTTGAAAATTGAAACTGTTCCTAGATTTACCTTATAATGATCTTATCCTTCCACAACATTTTATTTCATAATTTAACTTTGCTTATTTGTCTTTTCTTCTGCAGTGTCCTCGTAATTATACACTTCTAAATATTTACTGTGTAATTATTTAAGTCCTTCCTTCACAGGCTAAACTGATCATTGTGTTTAAAGGTACTACTAATATTTTATTGCACTACATAATATCAATTGATTTTTTTTGGTTGACAGACTGAATTATTCCTATCCAGTGTGTAGGAGTCATTGAGATACTTATCTTCTCCATTCTTGTTGTGTCTTTTATCTTAACCTACCTCACCTTTTCAAGCCTTTTATAATGCATAAATCAGAAATGAGTAAATTATCACAACCATTGCAACAGTACAGTACAATGAAATAATTAATCATTACTGATGCATTTCAATTCTCCTAAGTGATATTGATATAGTTAGTGAAGTAGTGAAGTACTTAGTAGTGAAGTAGAGGTCATGTCAACACACTGTATTCTGTGACCCTGACTTTCTTTTGTTTTCATCAATATGCCACCATTTTAATCAATGTAATTTTATGTGCTTTATTAAATATTCTAAATTGATCAGGCACCTAAACAACTAAATTTTGATTTGGTTATTTCATTATATATATATTATTTTATTACCATGAGTGTTTTCATTAAAAATATTTTTCTAATTAAATAAAGCAAAGTGAATGTCTATGATCTTTTAATTTTTATTTAAAAAATAATAAATTTTGCATAGAAGAACCAGGGTGCAGGCCAGAGCTGCGTGGGGTGAGACAGAGTGGGAAGCAGACCAGGCAGAGGTACTGAAATACACTGCTGAGAGAAGAAGCAGGGAAGCCAGGATCTGTGCCAGGTGGTCAGCTCCTTAGCTGGAGAATGGAACTCAGGCCCCTGTGGTGAGAGCGCTGAGTCACAATCCCTAGACCACTAAGGAGGTCCATTTTCTATGATTTTATGGTGTATGTAACAGATAGTGTACTTGTTACGGAGAGTTTTATGACCTACTGTAGGAAATTGCAGATGAATTAAAAATGATAACACAGAATAGAGAGTGGTAACTACTATAGATGTTAACTTCAAATTCTCAAAATTCTTTATAAAATTACTTTGCTCTAGAGGATTTGATAAAGATATTTAAACTAACTTGTGTATTCCCTGAGAAATCATGTAACTTTGAACCACTATTATGCATGGGGGGAATTCTGAATTATAGCGTAAAAATTTTAATTATCCTTTCATTGAATTCTATGGATCAGATTCTGTGACTGTGCTTTACTAACACTTATTCTAATATGTAGTCATTGTCTTCATTTTTATAGAATAGAAAAAAGAAACTACGAAAATAAAGTAACATGCCTTAGTCATAAATAAGTTTGAGGCTATGGTAGGGATAGAGAATTTTACTGTAAACCTGTGTACTTCTTTTGTTTCAGGCTATGCAGAACGATTACTGCCACCTCTCCTGTTAGTTGGAAAAAACAAGCAGAATATTCTCTCTTCTTTCCTAAATAAACTTTTCAAGACAAAAACAAACAAACAAACAAACAAACAAACAAGCAGAAGCAGCTCATGCCATTTCTACTTTCCTGTTGCTGTAGCTTTCAGTGATTTTCACCATGGGGACCTCCATCAACTCCAGTCTGGAACAGAAACTATCTCCCACACACACCCCTACTAACTAACACATGTTGGTTAAGAAAGGAGCGCAAGGAATTTCATTGTGTTGTGCTCCTGAGAATGTAATGTTTCTGTTATGGTACATAAACTAATGCTTTATACTTGATTCTAGCATTATCTGGTTTGAAAGCTTATAATATTATATAACAGGTCATCTGTATATATTTACATCATCCATTTTGTACTTCATAACTTAGGAAAATACAGAATTATGTATTTCTTTTTACCATTCAGAGTGTCTTCTGTCTTTATTTGCCTCCTGAGTTCTATTCTTTTTTTTATTACCCTAGATCTAAACTGCCCAATATGTGACAACTGTCCACTTGCATTTGCATGTAACTACTGAGCACTTGAAACATGACTAGTTCAAATTGAGATATGCTAGCAGCCACTAAAACAATAAAATAATACAGGTGGTTCAAATTTCTGGTTTGCATTATATTTCTCTTGGACAGTGCTTCCACAGAAACTGACAGTTGGGCATATCCTTCCTAAAATTTTCACTGATAATCTAAATCATCTGTAATGACTTCCATCCTCCACATTAACTTTTTTCTACAAATTCACGTCAATAATTTTCTCTAGAGTGTACATGATTGTGTTGATGACCTTTATCTAAAATAATCATCCTGTCTCAACAAATATAAGGGTTAAAATAATAAAACAACTGTAATATCTTTGAGGTCTCCTTCTAAAATATTACAGTCTACTTTGCACAGACCACCAATTCTACAAATTATTTTAACTGACTTTTCTAGTGGGGGTTTCTGAGAAGGACAATGATGAGGTGGAAGGAAGCTTTGATCTGTGTTTGTTCTATCCTACACTTTGAACAAATGTTTATTTGTAATAGATGTTTCAGGTTGTGAGAAAAACAAAACAAAACAAAACTCAAATCAGCCAGTATTTAGAAATCGCCAACTTTGGGTTTTTCTAAAGGTTTCATGAAAAGCTCACATGGTCTGTGATTCAAAGATTAACCAAAGGTCATGTGGAAAAACAAAACAGATGAAACAAAGCAAACCTTCTACAATTTTATTCCTGGGTACATTGACAGTTACCTCTCATAGAAATGATGCTAACTTAAAAGTAAATGTCCTATTCTTGTTTTGAAGCAAGTCCTTAAAATATGCAGGTTTTAGACTCATTTCCAGTAAGAGTGAAGGACAGATATTTTTTTCTACAGAATAAATACACCGCTTCATGTCTAAGAAAAAAAGCAAAAAACAATAAAAATGGTAGAGGAAGGAGAGCATGCTGAAGATGACTATCTGCTCTCTGGAGGATGAAAGAAAAGGAGCTTGAAATCAAACCAAGGGGAACAGTATTGTAATACTAAATACACTATGCTAGAGAAAACTCGGAAGAAGAGTGCTGTGCAAAGGCAATATATTTTGCTCTACACACAGCAGATGCTAAGCCTCTGGCAGGGAGGGCTGGTCATGGATGCTGAAAACAGGCAGTGCAGCACCACCTAAAGCTGGAGAGACTCTTTAAAGTCCCACGATGTTGCTGTATCAGCGTCCTTGACACATAGCCTACTTCACTAAACTATCTTAAACTTTGCTTTAAAATAAAATATAAACTGTTTCTGTAACTTTGTGATGAATCCTTTATAAGTGTGTGATTTGTCTCTCTAGAGAGATAATTAATTAACACAAAAGAGCAGAATCTTGCTGATATATGTACTCTGGATGAAAAGGTAAGGTACCACATGTAGGAAAATTATTTAACAACTTCAACAACAACAACAATAACAGAAAACATCATAAAAAATATGGCCTGGTGAAGCAAGTTAAAATGTAATTTGCATATTTAGCGGTTGTGACCTCTGGGGAAATAGTCACAGTAACAAAGGGATGCCCATCCCCTCAAATTAACAGTTATTTCCCCCTCATTTCTCCTTTGATTTGGAACCCCTCTTCACAGCGATAGTCAGAGTTCTTATTACAAGTGCCCTTTGTTCAATTGCTGATAACCCCCTTGTATTACAGACAGCAATTTTTCATTTTCTCCAGGTGCAGTGTAAATACAAAGACCAAGTATTACACATTTTGTTTCCCTAGAACCTCATGCTGTAAGTAGAAAAAAGTTGCACTTTCACCCTGAAATGATTTTGAACAGATTTTTGATTTATGTAATCTCCCTGGTTCTTATATTACTAATATCAAATAGCAACAAATCAGCATTGACTGGTGTTTCCCCAAAACTTCCTAAGCAGGTAAGAAATATATTGATAACTAAAATGTATTTGGGAAATTAAACTGCATGAAGGACACAAAGCATGAGCCTAGGAGAATGACATAGTGGAATCCTATGATAGCCTGTGAACTGAAATAGCAACAGGGAGGAATAGGCAATACCTTAAATGTGCACACAGATCCCAGACAGGCTGAAACACTGTACTGTCAGGAAGACAGAAACCTAGTACCAATTAGAGTCATTTTACAATATTTATCCACTTTTTTTCCTATGACAATGCAGAGCTCCCCCTTCTCAGTGAACTGGCAAGTAGAGTGCCCACCCCACTTTGGGAGAGTATGCCTATGTTAATGAGACCATTTGTTTGATTCAGCCTTGGACAGGACAAACCATGTCCTTCAGTAAATATCAAACAGAAAAGCTGCAGATTCTAAATCACTGGTTGCCATAATAGTCTCTAAAAAAGGAAAATAAAATGTAGAAGCTGAATCATTTAAAATTAGACAGCACCAAAGCATTTGAGAATATGCTGTAGGGAATAATTTTGCTTTGCATTAGGTAGCAGGATAGATACTGTGTATCCTAATTTTATGATTTTTCTGCCTGGTAATGACATTCTGAAAATGGGGTACTGCTTTCTTGGGAGTAGGAGCACAGCTACATCTGCTGACCTACAGAAAATTTCCAAAACATGAAAAGCCTAGAGGGAATTCAGTGTCAGGTGGCATCTAGTATTTCTAGTTACTGCTTTTCTTAAATGCCAGTCACTGCAGGTGATCAGCCACAGCCACTAACAGGGATCTGGAGGGTAGCTCCAGTGCAGACAGTCCTAAAACAGTAAGACAGTCCTAACACAAAGTCTAAGGACAGTGCCAAGGTGCAGCACAGATCTTTATAGGTTCTCAACTATGAGCTCAAATGTAAGACCACTCAAGCTCAAGATCCAAGGACAACAGGGTTTGTTTGTTTGTTTAACAAACATGAGGTGGGGACAAGGAAAGAGTTTCTAAGGCCACAAATGGCTGGTTGTCTCACAATAGATGGTGTTTGTGGTGCTCAGTAGTCCTAAATAAAAGTGCTTGTACAAGAGAGCACCATCCTGTCAAAATGGCCTGGAGATAATGACACGTTTGCAAGCAGTGAACTGTGATCCAACAGCTGGTGTCAGATGAAGGTGCTCAAAGGTGGAGCTGCTGAAGTGGTGCCACAGTAGCCCACATCAACAGTATGAAGGCCAAGGTGGACAGCACTGGATGCTAGACTACATCACAGTGGAGGCAACAGCACTGGGAGGCAGTGCTGGATGATCAGAAGCAGTGGACAGTTCTCAAAGGTGACCAGACACAGAATGCTAGTGACCTGCCAACAGGGCTAGATAGTACTTGTCTATAGTGCTGGTTCCCAACAGTCATCAGAAAGCAGTATCAGACATACTAGCATTAGTAGCTCTTTGAGACACTGGTATGAGATCCATGGCCTCATACCAATAGCTAACAGCTCTTTGAGATACTGGGCCCTAGGCTAATAATGTTCTTTGCAGGTAAACTCAGAAGCAGGGCTGGAAACAGGTGCAGCATGCAGGTCTCTGCAAAAGTCTTTGGAGACCTGTAGATCTATGGAATTCTAGTGACTCCCATAGAGTTTGACTGCTTGGTGAGTCCTTTCTTTAGAGGTCAGATGCTTAGTCCTTTTTTTTTTTGGAGGCCAGGAATAGAAATGAATCAAGTTGTCACTTGCTTTGCCTTATGTCCTCTTTCAGGGCCTCCCATCCTACAAGCCTGATTGACCATTTTCAATTCTAAGTGTCTGATTGGTGTCCATTAGCACCAATCACTTCACTTCCATTTTTCAATCTGCATAATTAACTCATAAACTGAGCTTGAACCTAATTGTTCCATTGAGCTCAAACCTGATTGATCAATTTATAATCCAGATGCCAAATACAAAAGGGGAAACATGGCACTTGCATAGACGTGACCTGCCTTGAGGTTGGGACAGGTTCATGGGCAGGTGGGTTCCAAGGAGCCACCATTGGTGCTGGCCTCAGTAGGGCTGAAGTCACATTACACTTGGTTCCCCTTCAGTGGATCTAGGTATAATGCAAGGGCAGGGGATGCAGTAGCAGAAGGCCATGGATCCCAGCTGTTGCAGACAGTTGTAGACTTGGATGGGAACCCAGCATATTGGTCTGAGGCTCCCTGGACCTGTCTCTCTTGGCTCCAAGGAGCTGCAGTGATAAAGCTGCTCCTGTGGGCTTAAAGCTTCTCCAAGTATCCCCAGACCAGGAGCTGTGGAGTTTGGCATTTGATTCCATTACCAGAGCTTCCTAATATTAAACTATACAAGAACACCACAAAGAGAGACAATTACACATAATTATATCCAAAGAATATCAATATAAGCACTCTTTACAAAATATTAGTTAATCATATACAATGATACCTTAAAAAGTTCAATCACCAGGGCCTCCACTGGTGGCGCAGTGGGTTGGGCAGCGCACTACGAGGCAAATCGCAGCCACTGAAGCACGAGTTCGATCCCTGCTGCCGGCCAGGGGGGGGACCCACATGGCGTGGCAGACCTCTCCTGCTGTGCCCACTGCTCCCCTCAGCAGTGTACTTCTGTTGATCTGCCTGTTCTGCTCCCCGCTCTCTGTGGTGAATCCTCTCACCCCCCCACACCTCTGGCCTGTGCCCCAGTGCTTATATGCATAAATAAATAAATCTTTAAAAAAAAAAAAGTTCAATCACCATTATTAAAGGGGATTCACCAATGGCTCAAAAACTAAAACAATCTTAAAGCAATCACTAAATTAAACCATATCAGTAAGGTGATGGATAAATGTCAAGAGCATATCAAAATGTCCAGAAAAATCATCCTTTGACAAAATTCAACATCTATTTCTTATAAAAATTCTCAACAAACTGGATAGAGAGGCATGTACCATACATAACAAAAACCATATAGGACAAATCCACAGCTATTGTTATATTCAGAATTAAAAAGCTGAATGTCTTTTTTCTAAAATCCAGAAAGAAGCAAGGTTGATAACTCTTGCCATTTTAATTCAACATAATATTGAAAGTTCTAGCAGAGCAGATAGACAATAAAAAGGAAATAAAGGAAAACATCAAAATTGAAAAAGAAGAAACAAAACCCACAATTTTCAAGTAATGTAATTTTACATTTTTACAGGCTACAAAATCAATATACAAAATTGGGTTGTGTTTTTATATACCAACAATAAACGATCAGAAAAACAAATGAAGACATTAAAAAAATGAATATTAAAGAATAAATTTTGAAAAAAGAAAGTGAAATTCCTGAAAATAAAAACTATAAACCATTAACGAAAGATGTCAAAGAAGAGATAAAGAAATGAAAATATATTCCATGCTCATGTATTGGAAAAAATGATATTTTTAAAATGACCATATTATCCACAGTGATCTACAGACTCAATGAAATCCCTATTAACATTTCAGTGTCATTATCCACAGAAATGGAATAAAATTTGTATGAAACCACAAAAGAGCTTTAATAGAAAAAAAGTAATCTTGAGAAGAAAAGTAAAGCTGAAGAATACATGTATACAGCTTTTAAATTATATTACAAAATTATAGTAATCAAAACAGCATGATATTAAAAGCAAAGGCATAATAAATGGGGAAAAAAGGACCCCAGAAATAAAACCATGCATATGTAGTCAATTAATTTATGACAAAGGAGACACAAGACTGTAATAGTTAGATATTCTCTTCAACAAATGTTGTTGGAAAAACTGAATAGTCACAGACCAAATATTGAATTTGATCACTATATTATACCATACATACACAAAAAAAAATACCTCAAAATATATTAAAGTCTTGAATATAAGATCTAAAGCCACAGAATTCTTATGAAAAGTGATAAGCTCCCTGACACTGGTCTTCAAGATTTTTTCTAAATTTGACCTCAAATGCAATGGCAGCAAAAGCAAAATAAGCAAATGGGTATGACTCAATCTAAAAAGTCAGCAAAGGAAAGATAAAAAAATTATAAGGCAACCTACTGAATGGGAGAAGATATTCACAAAGCCTGTATTTGATAATGATTGGTATTCAAAATATACAAATAATTCATACTATTCAGTAAAATTTTAAAAATATAAAAAAAAATGATCTAAGAAACGGAATAAGCATTTTTCCAAGGAAGACATATAGATGGTCATCGGGTAGATTATTCAAGATGCTCAACATTACTAATCATCACAGAAATGAAAATCAAAATCACAATTAGATACTACCTAGTCATGAATCATGTATTATCAAAAAGACAATCAACAGGTATTGGCAAGCTTGTAGAGAACTGTAAATCCTGTGCATTGTTGGTTGGAAGGTGAATTAGTGCAGCCAATACAGATAGTCAGAAAATAGAAGAGCAAATAATATCTCTTACATCATTGGTATTAATGATACTAAAATGCTAAGTAAAAATAACTATGAAAACAATACGGTGGTTCCTCAAAAAATGTAAAAGTAGAGCTACCATATAATTTAGTAATTCCACTTTTGGGTATTACTCAAAGAAAAAGAAAATCTAGCAAAATGTATGCATCACTACTTTCATGAGCATTTACAAAAATCACTATATTGAGACACTTAAGAATCTAGCAATGGATATACATGTGGGATACAGAATAAACAAACACCAGGTAAGACAAAAATAAACTTAGAAAGCTGACCATAGATCTGAAGCATTCAGTAAGGGATCAGTGTACATCATATACTTTAGTCTGTGACTACTGGACAGAGTTAATTCAGCATGTCTGAAAACCTGCATATTCCAGAGGACTAACTTTCAGGATTTACTTTTGGTCTATTTTGGGGGATGGCTTTTAAATCCATGGAATATATTGCCTGATATTAAGGTTTTGGGCCATCCAGTATTTATGATAAGGGATACTATATTTCTATTATGCATATACAAAGTTTACTACTTAAGTCTATCTAGTATTTTAATATATGGTGAGTGCTTGTTTTTGCTCTGGATTTGAGAATTTGGGTAGTTAGAGTCTGAGCACTTAGTCAATCATATGGGTGTTACATGCTCATGTGACTGATCTCCAACATTTACTCTTTGATAGCAAGATGGGGTTGATCTTTCTTGATTGACAGTAAATTACCTGTGATGTTTACAAATCATTGTTAGGAGAATTAAGTGCACTTGCATATAACTCTACTATGTGTGGACAACTGGAAACATACCTTTTTTTCTACTGAACTTGGACTATGTGCTTTTTTTTTTTTTTTTTCCATGTTGCGGCTTTTGGCCTGTATCCTTTGCAGTAGTAAAATATAACCATGGATATAGTACCTTTTCCTGAGTTTTGTGTTTTTCCTTTTAGCATTATATAAAGTTAACTTTTTCAATAAATAGATGAAAAAAGGAAAACTATAAGGAAGGACACAAGGAAATAAGTAAATAGTTTTTGAAGAAATTAAAGGTTTAAGAAGGAAATCAGTTTATTTCAATTATAGCCATAAAGCACTATTAAAGCAAAGATAAATAGAAATCTGTGGAGTCTAGTTCTGACAGATCTTAGCAAAAGGTGAAAGACAAATAATTATATCAGTCACGTGCCTAAGTGATTTAGAAAGGAAAAAAATGACTTCTGAAGGACGAAAGTTAGTAAGTCTTAACTAAAGAGACTGATACATTATTTTTTTAAATAAAAAACTTTATTGATAGAAAGATTATTTTTGCTAGGAACAACATGGAACTCTCCTTAGTTTCCCCAAATACAATTTTATATGTATCTTTCTCATCTAAGTTAGTCAATGATTGATGAAAACCATTTATTCACCAAACATTTATTAAGGATCATGTACCTTGTTATTATGCTACGCTTTATGTGGAACTGCCTTAATGTGATCTTGACTAGCACATGCAACAAGAAATAAGAAATAGGCTTTGGCTTCAAGATTCACTGTCTATTTGGATAAATAGACATGAGAATGCACAAATCTATACTTGTAGTATCAGGAACTGTTGTGACTCAAAAAAGAAGCATTTACCACTACCAAAAAGCATAAAGAAATTACCAGAATAATAGGTGATGTGGTATATACAATGGTTCTATTTGCCTTTTAAGAATATGTGGGTGAGGCAAGATAAGTCCTGGGAATGAAGTTCATGTACTATCAGTTGCTGACTTGTTAACAAGGAAATCTTATTAAATACAGTGACCTCACACAGCTTCCTTCTGGTTTAAATATTGATGTTATGATGATGGAAATTTGGATGATAACAGAGGAGGTTAAGATTAATAGAGATAAGTGATATTTGATTTTCTACATCAATATAGTAGAGATGGTATCTCAATAGTTTTCTATCCTTATTCTTGAAGAATAATGGGAAGGAGCAAAATATTTAATATCACCAAAGCAATTTTCAGATACTAATATACTTGTTTCCAAAGTTTAATAGAGGTATGTGAAATCAGAGGAAACCAAAAACATTATTAAAAAAAATAGCAATGTCTAGTAGCATTACACTACTTTATGACATTCCAGAATTGTAATAGGTAGAGGGGAGATATAATTAAACAAAATAGTTATGGCTCCTAACTTCAGAAACTTATGGTTCCTAACTTCAGAAACAATGGAGAAGAAAGGTAAATTAAAAAGCAATTATAATTTATTATGTATTATCGCATTAGAAGTATCCTGACTTCTTAGACCAGGAATAATTATACTATTACTAAAATATGTAGCAGTAAAATAAACTAATTGGCAAAACGAACATAAATATGACAAACCCCTAAGAAATTCTTCAGAAGGCTAAAGATTAAAAATGAGTTCTATTCTATGATGATTTTCAATTTTTGCATCTCTTCCATATGCTTTATATATATTTTTAAGTAGGAAGGTCAGCGAGCCTTCCCTTGAGAACTCTGACTAAGCTCTTATTTGTACATATCATCAGAGAGACAGTGCTGTCACACAGATGGCCCCCTGGTCTGGGCAGCTTGATGAAAGTGCCTTTGTGTTCCTAATTAACTAGTGAACAACTGTGCCAATTGCTTTGATACATTCAAAACCTTCTGTTCTCAGACTTTTGATGAGCTGTTTATTCAGGAGCAATACCTGCCTGTTTTATTGGCCCCAGCACACCACTTTTAAAGGGCAGAATGGTAGTGCGATTGCAAGGATTCCTCGGCTCTAAGAAGAAGCTCATCAGAAAACACTAACCATATTCAGAGAGTCCACTTTAGATCTCATTGACGAAAGGATAAAGTCTATGACTACAGAGTGCAAATATTTTCTGGCAGTAACTCAATAGATCTAGAGCTCACAGTTCAATAATGAGCTGCTACACTGACTCCTTTCTTTGATTCTGGGAGTTTCCAAATCTGTAGCAATGTTTAAAGAAGCAAGACTTCTAGGATTTTAACTCAAACCTTAAAAAGATCAGTAGTAAATTAGAGGCTGATGATTAGAGACTAATTAGAACATCAAATGATACTAGAATAATAAATGTTAAAGAGCATGCCAAATTACATTTACCTTACAAAAGGAAAGATATGTTAATGAAACCCAGAGTGCCAGACCACATTTGTGCATATAATTGTATGAAATATAATGGGAGGGAAAATGTTAGTTGTTTCTAAAAATCTCTTTGAGAGTAATGTACACAGACTCATGACCACATAATAAAATATCTTATTTATAAATGTATTAAAGAAAGTGATATTTTTCAAAATTATAAATCCTCAGGCATATATTTGGAAAGTTTCTTTGTAGGTTCAAGCGATAAAGCTCCACATCAGGACCATGATTATGATGAAGAAGCAAAGTAGTGATGTCAATGTCTAATTTTCAAACAGGTTTAAAAAGTATTAAATTTCTTTCATCTTAATAAAAGAAATTACTTAAAAAAATTACTTAGATTAAGATATCTCAAACTTGGCACTATTGATATTTGGACTGGATAATTCTTTGTTGTGGAGGATTGTGCTATGCATTGTTAAATATTTAGCAGTATCCCTTTACTCATAGATACCAGTAGTACTCATTCAAGTTATAAAATATGATATATTATAATAAAGACTGTCTCTAAATATTGATAACTATATTGGGGGCTTAATTTCATTGAACTGAGAAAGGTGATTTAAATGAAAAAGAGAACTTTCCAGACTTCCACAAAAGATGATATAGAATTGTCTGCTTCCCTTCTCTAAAAACAACTACAAACCATATTAATGATTGAACAGATAAAAAAGCCACAGGTGCATAAAGAAGGGAAAAACTAAAATAGAAAGCATTTTTTAAGTAACATAAATAAAAAACATGATACTATTTGTTTATGTTTTGATCAGTTTGACTGTCAAATCCCAAATTCAAATACCTTGACTGAGTGAACTCATCTAGCAGGGTGTAAGGATATTTCAGGAATAAACTAAAGGTGATAATTCTAGAGTTGTAACCAAAGATGCAGTGAGAAAAGGAAAACAGGTTGACTAAGGAAGATGATGATGATGATTTTAAAAAGTAATCAAGTAAACTATATTTGCATAGATTTACAGATATACTTATCACAAAGCCATAGAGTCAATAAAAAATAACAAGAATCAATAAACTAAGTTGCTGTTCTTTTTTTCTTGTTCACTTGAGCAACCCTCTTGGTAATTGTAAGATGTCATCACTTAGGCCTAATAGGGAGATAAGTAAGGTCCAAAGGTCCTGGCGAGTCCACATAATAGATATTTACTTTTCAGATTGCCTTTATTATATATAACAAGCAAAAATATCCTTTAATATCCTTTCAATAATATTTCTTGAAAATGTACTTTGATGATAAAATCTATTTTTGAGTGATATTCAATATAAATGGTATACCCATTAGAAGTGATAAATTTTGTTTATTTAGCATTTTACTTACTTGGTCTACAGAACATTTGCGATAAAGAAATTTAACCATTATCATCATTCACCATTATCATGGGTGGCAGATGGAAACACAGAAAACAGGTTTTTGAAAAATTATTTTCCAACTTGAGGAAGTTATCAAGATTACTAAATCAAGACATAAAGGTAAGAATATCTAGGCAGTTAAGGATTGATTTGAAACATGAGCTGGTCAATAAACTGAAAGAGTTAACATAATATATTTTAAATACATGAAAGATACAGAATATATTGGAGCACTGAAAGGCCAAAAGCATAGCTCCTAATCCCAATAATGTAACTTGGACATTTCAGGAACTAAAAGGCCATTTAATCTTCATCTAACACTTGAAACTTTTTTATATCAAAGATGTAGAGTTCAATCCTGAAAATCTACACAGACAAATTATTATCTCTCTCGGGTTCAGAAAAGTTTTCATAAGTAATTTTTTTTCTTATAATGAAGTAATTTTTGACTCTTAAATGTGTATCTATTATTGACAATCTTCTGAACTGTATACTAGTCAGTAGAAGATTATCTTTTATGCCATTAAACCCACTCCGGTCTCAGTCCATGCATTTATATCACACCAACAATTTTTTTAAGGAGTTTAAGGAGTGCAACAGCTAAGTCCAACATACATGGAACTCTAATGGATTATGCTCAGTGAAATAAGTCAGAAGGCAAAAGAAAAATACCAGATGGTTCTTCTCCTAGGAGGAATATAAGGGAACCAAATAAGGATCAAGGAAAGGAATAAGAACAATAATAATAATAATAACAATAAAGACACAAAAACCAAAAATGAAAAGACAAGGACAAATTGGGGACACTTGGTGGGGAGGGGCGGAGGATTGAGGGAAGATGGGAGCATGGGGGATGAGGTGATGGTGTACTGGTGACATGGTGATGGGAAATACATGGGGATTATAACTAATGTCAAATATATTTAAATTAAAGGGAAAAATAGAATAAAAATATGGGAAAAAAAAAGGAATCACGAAGTGTGCTCTCTCTCTCCTGCTATCAAGCTGGTAAGAGGGAGACTGTTAGTTTTAAATTACTCTTTGCCTACAGTGTCCTCCACACTCCACACTGAGTCTTCACTTTTCTTAGAGATTGTTAGCAAATGGAATCTTTTGCTGTGTCCATGAGAACCTTGGCAAAAGCTACGTCTGCAGACATGCACAAGCTGCGCTCAAGGTCAAACCTCTCAAGTGCTGGGTGACTTTAAAAGAGTTACCACCATCTTTAGTGATATTTGAAAACAATATATCCTATTTTGACCATAAGGTTATGGCTCTGAGTGAAAATATAGAGTGGACAGAATTCAAAAGTGTGTTAATAGAGTAGGTTTCTATAATGACATGGAATCCATCTAAGAACTTCTTAAGACCCATAGATAGCATACCTTTCTTGGACTATCGCAAATCCTCAGCTCTCTTGCAATGTTAAGGGCAGATCTAAAAGACCAAACAGTTCAAGCACACTTTCCCTCTCTGTCTTCTTGTGAATACCAGACTTCTCTCTTTTTACATACCTATACACCACAGAGTTGATTCTATGAGACAGCCAATACAATAAAGCTATCTACCCACTTTCAAGGGCACCTTGTGAAAGTTATGCCAAATTAGGATTTACATAAATTAGGTCTCTAGTTCTATTGTTTACAAAAAAGTATAGTAGTTTATTTTCAAGGACTTTAAGATTAAACAATGTAATTTCAAATGTGAAATACTTAAAATATTAAGTGACACAAAATAGGTGCTTTTTCTCTGGTAATGTTTTGCTTTCAATGTTTGCAGACATCACCATCAGCCAATTCCCTTTTTATCCTGATCACAAACATTGATGTTACTTATATACTTTTCTTAGGATAAGAAAAGTAGTACTTTGGTAACTTAGTAGTTTTGGTAATTCTGTTCTTATTTTCCACTTATTAAGCTGCCCCTATTTGGCTGGGATTTTTGTTTTAGCATCAGAAGTACACAACCAGAGAAATTCTCAATCTGAGGCAAACTGAAATAGTCGGATGCCTGTCACTTCAATTCTAACCTTATCAGTCCCATGAAACTTATCCTTCAACATTTCACTGAACTGTTCTGTCTCAAAATTAGCTAAGCCTCAAAATTAATCTCACAAGGATATACTGCTATATTCATAAATGCCCATGATACATTTAAATAGTTATTACCTTTCTTTGTTTCTAGAGTCAATGCTTTTATATGGGTTCTTTATTTTCAATATTTCCTTCTAAATTACTGCATACTATACTTTCAAAACCAATTTTAGAATATACATTTTGAATTTTTGTTATCAAGCTCCACCTGTTGAACAATCAGAACAGAGTTGGATATAACCTCATAACACATAGTACTTTATAGAATCTAGTAGTGTATATTAAACTCAACTGGAAAAATGGTGCTGGCAAAACTGGTTCACCATATGTAAAAAAATGAAATTGGACCACTATCTCACACTGCATCTTCTTCAGTCTTATCCGTCTGAGAAAGTACTTATTTGGCAGCATTCTCATAAAATTTAAAAAATATTAATGTGTAAACTTAAGTTCATAAAATATTGAATAGCTTTCATCTTTCAGAACATTACTTCTTGACTCTAAAACTTTGATTCATTATTAAGTTGTTGCAGGAATATATTCCAGTTAATTAACGTTTTAATCTATCTATCTATCTATCTATCTATCTATCTATCTATCTATCTCACAGGTACACACACAAGTATATATTTGCCAAATACTGAACACATTTGAGAACATTTATATTACTTGTAAGAAAACATTTTCATGAGCAACATAATTAAGAGTCATATTAAAATTAATAAGTGAAGATAAAAGAAAACATAATTGGAAACAAAGAAAGTCACTATCAATGCCTTTTTCTATTCAGTAAACTAAATCATGGAATCTGATATTTTGAGAAATGACTCTCAGATGACTTTTTAAAATTCTATAGATTTTCCTGTATTCAGGATATTTGATTTCTCTTCACTCACCACCCCAAATATCTCAACAATTCCTCCCAAATCTTGTCCTATTAACTGAAATTTAGCCTAATCTAGTGGACCAGGTGAGTATTGTCCATTGGAATACAAGCTGAAAGCAGAACAGGCGTCATCACAAGTTTCTTTAGTCAATGAAAACCAAAGCTGACATTGCATCCTGAAGCAGAAATCCCAGTCAGTCTGAAGGGTGGAACCTAGAGGGAGGCACTAGAGATACCCTTTCCATGACCCAGTAATGGTTTTTGTCTTCTGTCCCTTCACTCCTATTTCTATCTTATTTTTTTTTTTGGGTGGGAGAGATTAATTTTGATAATTTTACAAATACATATTTTTGATTTCATCAGGAAAATGTAATCAGTGAACACATCCATTGCTCTTATTTAAAGAGACAAATGCTGCACTGCATTTTCATACTTTTTCAAATCCCTTGTTATTTTTTTTTCTTGATTCTTGTTCTGAGAGATTTTCCTTTATTTCAGTCTCTATACTATAAATTTAATTTAAAATTACATATATATTTAAATTTCAGTAACATTGGCTGACAACACTGTCTATGATTTAGGGGAATTTCTAAATGACCGTTCCATTGCTAAGTGACTCCCTTCTAGACCTTATGTTTCCTCTATTGCATGCCCTAAAACTCTTTATGTAACTTCATTTTTTCACAAAGGTAACATTTGGTAATTTACCACTTTTAAATAGCATTTATTTGACTAAAAATGTATTTCTTAATTTTCATTATTTTAAAAATTCCCCTGTATGGAAGAGTAAAACATTTTTTTTTGCATCCTCCTTTTTTATATTGTTTCATAGCAGAATATTATTTATACAATGTGTAATACCCTTCTTATCTTTTTGAGCAGATTCATCTTTTAGTTTATATCTCAGTACAACATTCTTTTTTTCTATCCTATCTGGATACAATTTAAAAAGAAATCCTTCTCAATTATCATTGATGTGTTTCTTGCTCATTTTCTAGTATCAAAGTCTGTATTACAAAGTAGAAAATTTAGGACTGTGATGACTTACTTATTAGGTTATATACTGGTTTCTGACATCAACGGGCAATATTAATAGGCATTTTTCAAGCGTTATGTCCATTGTGTGACACTGATAAGAAAAAGGATAGAGTAATTTTATAATATAGTATTTCCCAAATGAAATATGGATAGTTTATGATATTGTGCTTTTGGGGTAAGAACTAATCCAAGGAAATAATTCTCATAAGAAATTTTCTCCTAAAATGGGGACTTTCCTCTCAAAAATAGTTTTCAAACTACTAACATAAAATACTAAAGCCTAGTCTGGTTTGTTACTTAAATTCTAAATCTTATCTGAACTGGTTTTTCTTAGAAGATTTTGGGTTTCCATTATCTTTTAATTATGTTTTTTTTTCCTTTTATGGCAAAAATAATCTTTCATTTGATAAGAGCAAGTATTTTACAAATAAGCACACTAAATTCAAAAGCAGAACCACAGATAATTCAGATGTTGCATATGTTACTTCCTAATAACACCACAACTACATGGAATAAAAGGCTAAAAACAAGATTTTTTTTTACTTAATTTACTTTCAGAACACTTGGTTTTAACAAAATACTATTCAAACCAGAAACTTATTTTGTTTTTTCCAAATACCTGTGGACTTACATGAACTCCATTTGTCTGTGTCTAATATACTATTTCTTTGGATCAACCTAGCTTAATACAGTTTTCTCAGAAATAAGAGTACAAGATGAACCATAACCATCACTTTAAAATTTATGTTTAAATAGGAAAAATGCTTTGAAAGTCCTGTCTTGTGGTCATATTCACACAGAATAAATGTATGTTTAGCACTTTTGTTATATTCAATGTCTCATTTATGGGAGAATTATGCATATGCACTGTTTAGAGTGTTAGCATCCCATGTGTATTAATTTCCTGTGACTGCCATAACATATTATCACAAACTGGGTGACTTAAAAAAAAATAAACAAAACAGAAATTTATTGTCTTGCATTCCAGGTGGCCAGAATTCTTAAACCAAGGAGTCAGCAAGTTTGATTCCTTCCAAAACCCCTTGAAACTAAGAAACTTAGTATCCTTCTCCCAGTTTCTGGTGGTTGCCAGCATTGTTGTTCCTTGGCTTTCAGGCATAACACTCCAATCTCTGCTTCCATCTTTTCATAGCCTCCTTCCTTGTGTGTACTTGTGTCTCCACATAGTCTTTACATTAGGACATCATTCATCAGATTTAGGTTCCACCCTAATCCACTATTATTGCTTCATTTTAACTTACTAATATTAATTACATTATTTATAAATAAATTCACATTTTGATATGTCATAGGTACAGAGTGGGGGTGGGGAGTGGAACACTATTTAACCTTGTATACCACATTCCTAGTTATAATCAGTAAAGTATAAGCAAAAGTATTCTGTGTGGGGTACCCCTGGTGGTGTAAGGGGTTAAGCACTGCAATATGAAGCATCTGTAGCCACTGTAGCACAAGTTTGACCTCCCACCAGGTAGGTGACCAACATGGCATAGCAGACCTTTCCTGCCTTGCCTGCTTCTCTCCTTAGCAGTGTACTTCAGCCAATCTGTCTGTTCTTATCTCCACTGTCTCTGGTGAATCCTCTTACCACCCGCACCTCTGACCTGTACCCCAGTTCTTGTATGCACAAATAAATAAATAATTTTTAAAAAGGCATTCTGTGTACTCTGACTTAAATTTTAAGAGCTAACATGTTGTTTGCCAGGGTCTCTTAATTCTCTTGACTGTCAATATATTAAAATGTATTCCCCATCAACCTTAAAGGAAGTCCCCATAGAGACATATACTATTAACACATATCATGAAGGAGAAAGAATTATTTTTTAAGATACTGAGACTTTCAGGTTTTCTTTTCCACGAATAACTAGGAGTATCATAAGTGATACAAATGTTAGTACTGGATCCAGAGGTGCTTCCTTAACAGATGAATTAAAACATTTTGCACTGACTTTGAGAGCAGGTATTAGGTGGATAGGACATATTTATCAGAGACTAAAAGTATGATGATGCATGCCATGCCATGGTTAAATATTTAGCACAAATATTGTATGTGGGAATTAAAAGGAATATATTGTACTGACTCTGCTTTATCTGTAAATGAAGAGGGAAAAACTAATGTTAGTTGCCTAAGTTTGTTCCTGTTGGATGCACTTGCCAGGATGATACAGGAGGAATGAATTCAGAAAATAACTAGCTGTTTTGCAAGCAGAATTTAAAGTAAATAGAAAGAATACAGAATTCAATGTCTCTTGAGACTGGAAGCTTAGCTGGTACTCATCTTCACTTGTAATATACAAAACAGAAAAAAAAAAACAGTTGAATAAAAAAGGCCAATTAAAACTCAGACTAAAGAACCAATATCACAGTGCAGTCATCACACCAAACTTTAAAATTCTTAATGGATATTTGTTGCCTAGAAAATTTCTTTCAGTTAGAAAAATACAGCTTACAGAATATATGATAATATAGGCTTATGTTATACAATTAAATCCAAGGAAAGAGATATAATTCAAGAAATATTAGTGTGTACACTGATACCTGAACTCAGAGCAATTTAATAGATAAGAAATCAATGAATTATTTGAGCGAAATAGCCATACAAATAGATCATGCACTTAAAATAATTGTTTGAGATTTAAAACAAATGTTGGGAGCCCCAAATTTGATGGACAAGAAATAGGCAGATATGACCAGCTACAAAGAAATTCATTTACTATCAATAAAAATTCAGCTATCTTATTGGCAAAATTAAATCTATCCATTATAGATTGATTTAGCTATGAATAAATTTAAAAATAAATCAAATGTCTTTGTTAGTTTTCCAACATGAAAACGAATCATATTATCTTATTTGATCATTAATTATTGGTAGTTAATGATTATCTCCAGTAAGTATAACACAATAATAAATATATTTTAATTCCTCCCTATGTTTTCCTAGAATTGAAGAAGTGGTATGCTAACAGTGTCAAAATTTTGCCAGATTTTAAATCTTTTGTATCTTGGTGTCACTTTCTATAAGATATATTGTAGCATGAAAAAAGCTCCTTATGGTCTTCAAAAATGCCAATTTAGAGGGTATGTAAAATATGATAATTTTTCTCTCACTGTTATAATAACTGAAGATTAAAGTAATTATGCTTTCTTTTTACAGGTTTTTTTCTTCCCTCCACTAGGAAGCATTGTTTCTTCAAAACTTGTTCTAATTTTAGCAGCAAGTACATTAGAATATTTCAAGTAGGACATGTAACCAAATATGCACACAATACAAACTTGAATATGTTGTCTCATGTTGCTAAGACTGACTGAATCAGGCTGTGAGACCCTTTCTTACTCACAGCAGTAGACATAGTAAGAAAACAGAAGACAATAGGGGGGAACAAAACACAAGACTTTATATCACATTATGTGTAGAACTAGGTAAATCTGATCTCAGAACAATGTATACTTTTGATGCAGTGCTAGCTACTCGAGTACAGGAAAGTAATTCAGTAATAAAAGTAGAAAGTGAAAAAAAGGTGTAAACATCAAAGAAATAAAAAAACTAAATTTGCTTTATGATTTAAAATAAAAATCTGTTCAAACTGAATTTGTGTGTTCACAAAACAAGTCAACTAAACACAAACTATATGTTTTCTTGTCAAAACAACAATTTTAAATCCATCAATATTAAATGGGTACATCTGTGTACATGACTACATTTTTTGTAAAACTAGTAACTTTGAAGAGTGCCTTTTCACATTATTTTAAGGTATAATCTGTGGTAAGATTTCTAAGTTAATTATTAGTAGCATACTAACCAATGAAATACTTAGCCACAGACATGGAAGTACATTGGAGAAACATGTTCCAGAGTATAAAATAAGTTTAAAAATGGATCCAGAAAAAAAAAAAAAATCATTACAAGTGACAAAGGTTTGCATAAAGAAATATAAAGTATATTTTAAACTTACTACCTCTTAAAATATATGACTAATGTGTTAATAATGAATATATTAAATATAAATTTAAAGTTCTATATCATTGGTATTGAATATGATTTAGTTGTGTGTTTGTCATGTATGGTTTGGATTTTGTTTACATATTTCCTTCTACCTCTAGTTTTATCAAATATGGATGTTGGATCTTATCAAATATATTTTCTGAATCTGTTGGTATAATCATGATTCTTATGTTAATCTCATTTAGGTGGTAGATTATATTGATAAATTTTTGGATGTTGAACTATCCTAATGAATCTTACTAGATCCCACTTGGTTATAATGTACCATGCTTTCAAGACATTGTTGAATTCAGCTTGCTAAGGACTTCTGAACTATATTCATCAGGGATATTGGTTTGTAATTGTGTGTGTGTGTGAGATAACTTTGTGTGCTTTTAATATCAGGGTAATGAGAACCTCATAAATTGTGTATGGAAACATTGCTTCTTCCTCAGTTTTTTGGGAAAAGTTTGAGAAGACTAAGTATTAGCTTGGTAAACTAATACCAAGGTTTGGTAGAACTCCAAGTAAAACCATCTGATCCTGGATTTTCATCTTTTGTGTTATATTTGATTACTGCTTCAATTTCTTTGTTTATAATTGGCCTGTTCAAGATTTTTCTTTCTTCTTGATTCAGTTTCAGGAGCTTGTATATTACTAATAAATTGTCCAGTTCTTATTGTTTTATCTATTTATTTATTTATCTAAATTTATTGGCATTTAGCTGTCCTTAACATTCTTTTATGATCTTCAGTATTTCTGAGATATCTGTTGTTATTTTTCTCTTTTACTTCTGACTCTAAGCTTTTCTTCTAAGATCAGATACAAAGCAAGATTGTCCATTCTCGTCACTACTACTCAACATAGTATTGGAAATTCTTGCTAGAGCAATCAAACAAAAGAATAATAAAAAGAATCATAAATAAAAAGAATAATAAATAAATAATAAAATAAAAACTAACATTAGTTTTTCCTTCTTCATTTGCAGAAAAAGCAGAGTCAGTACAATATATTCCTTTCAAGTCTCCACATATGATACTTGTGCTAAAAAAGAATAATAAGTGACTATAAAATGTAAAACATAAAATATTTTATATAAAATATTTATATAAAATATAAATAAATTCATACTTATATAAAATATAAAATAATAAAAATAAAATGAATCTAAATTTGGAAAGAAGAAGTAAAACTATCATTATTTATAGATGAAATTATAATACATATATAGAGAAACCATAAGGAATCTACTAAAAAAAAACTATTAGAAACAATAATCTAGTACAGAAAATTGACAGGTTACAAAATCAATTTATAAAAATCAGTGTGTTGTTATATGCAGACAATGATGTATAAGAAGGATAAATCAAGAAAACAATCCCCTTTACTTTTGCATTAAAAACATATTGATTACATATTATATTGATTAAAGGAGGTGAAGGAGTCACACAATAAAATATATAGGACATTGTTTAAACAAATGAAAGATATCTCCTGTTCATGGACTGAAAGAATTAACATTGTTAAAATGGCCATCTTACCCAAAATGATACAAGTATTCAACACAATCCCTATCAAGTTTCAATGGAATTCTTCAAAAAGAAGAAATATTACTGAAATTTACATGGAACCACAAAAGACTTAGAATAGTCAAAACAATCCTGGCACAAAAAAGGAAAAAAATGGTGGCATCATACTCCCAGGCTGAAAACTATACTACAAAGCTATAGTAATCAAAAACAGTTGGTACTGAAATAAAAGTAGACATACAGACTAATGAAATAGAACTGATATTATAGAAATATACTCACACTTACAAGTACAGTGGAAGGATGGAGAGCAAATGGGGGTAAGGAACACAATGGATTATGTAGGATTATGGCTACATTGGTGGCTGGGGTGATATGATAACATCTGTTTGAAGAGTCAGGATCTTACACTTCTAAATCATATACAGAGTTATAAACCAATGTTATATTAATAAAAATTTAATTTAAGTACTTTAGTGTTTCTACCTTTCCAATATGACAATTTTCATCCCATTATAATAAAATTATTCATACATTAAAATAGATAAAAACTAGAGATGTTTATTAGTTCTTACTATACTACAAGCACTATGCTGGTTGGTGTTGATGTATAATAAGTACTATCCATACCACTGGGAATGTTACGTAGTAGTGGGTGTAAAAGACAAGAAAATATATCACAGAGTATGATACATGATATTTGAGATAACAAAATATTCTAACTACAGACAGGAGACTACTAGAGTGCTAGCAGTTTGTTTGGTTATTTGTGGTGAGAAACACCAGTAGGTCAAGGAGAAAGGGAAACAGAGAAGAGAGGAAAACTACATAGGTTATGTTAAAGGGAAGTTTACTTTTTGACCAACGGGGTTTCTAAGAGATTGTGTGATAAAGTTGTGTGATAAACTAGTGTACCTAGAAAACTAGACTGTGTATCTAATTGTGTATCTAGTATTTATTAAGGTTCCTTAAGGACATTTGCTCTGTGGCCTTTCCACAAGTCTAGTACTCTAGGTCTTGTAATAAGACAGAACCAGATGGTATGGGGGATATGTGAGAGGTAGGGACATCAGTAGTTTAGGAACAAGAAATGTTATAGGGGTTTACTGAAATACAGCTACTTCAAAAGAAGAATGGGCTCAGGGGAGAAATGAATGCCCTTTACAACATAAAAATTAAATTATCTGAGTTTTGAAAGATAAGTAGGCGTTAGTAAGATGAATCATGAAGGGCAATTTTAAAAAGTCAAATAAAGTGCAGCATGCCACCTTTGGCAGACCTTAGTTTAATATTGTGTTTCTTTTTTGTTTTTGTGTTCACTCTGAAGGAGATAGGGATAAATGAGAATGGCTATTTTAAATTTGCTATAGGCCTTTCTTTTAAATTCTGTTTCAGTTTTGCAAGTTATCCTGAACACTGTAAAAAGGTGATAAGAAGTTTCAGCTATTTTTTTAATCTTCCATTCATTCTTTTATCTTTTTTCCAAATATGTATTGAGTCTCTACTCTTTGTCACAAATTGTACCAGGTACTAAGATAAAGTGGTAAACATAGTAAGTATGTTAGCTGTCCCTGCATTACTGGGGAAAAGGTAAATCAGCAGGAGTTTTCAATATAATACTATATCTTATATGCCAAGGGTTGTGGAGATTGCAAAGAAGATGTAAAAAAGATAACCTGGTGTGTTGAATAGTGCCCCCCCTTAAGTTTATGTCTACCCGAAACTTCATAATGTGACCATTTTACAAATATATCTTCAGATATAATTAAGATGAGATCAGTCTGGGTTAGCACAGACCCTAAGGAGTCCTTAATAAGGACTGGTGTCCTTATAGGATGACCATCTGAAAACATAGGCACACTTGGGGAAAGGTCATATGATGATGGAAACAAGATTTAGAGTGATGTGCCTAAAACACAAACATGAAGGACTGTAGACAACCACCAGATTTAGAAGAGAGGCATAGAAATTTTTCTCCCAAGAGTTTCTAGAGGGCCTATAGCCCTGTCAACACCTTGAATTTCAAGACTAGACTCCAACATTGTAGGAGAATAAATTTTCCCTGTTGTTTGAAGCCATGCACATGTGGTATCTTGCTAGAGGAACATAAGGAATTTAATAGAGTATCTAACTCAAACCTGAGGAAAGTTGTAGAAATTAGGTGCTAAAAGGATGAAATATTTAAAGTAAAATAATAAAAGGCATTTAAATATCTAGAAAAGAGGGAGAATATTTTTCATTTGAATAACAAAAACAATTTTTATAAGCGGAACTATTGACATGTACAATGAAAGGTCTAAACTAGAGATGAGTACAGGAACTGTATTCGAGGTGCTTCTAAGTCTTGTTAAGAATGATATATCTTCTGGGCAACTTGAAGTTATAAAGTAGTCTGAAACTGGGTAATATAGAATCAAGTTTTCAGTTTATAAAAATTACTACTAATGTATTCTCCTCAGGAGTATAAAAAGAAAAGAGTCAAATTTTATGGTAGAAATACCAGTCATAGGTTGTTTCCGAAATCTAGATGAGAAATAATACTTATCTAAATAAGGGGAGCACCAGTGGAATGGAAAGATGTGATTTAATTTGAGAACATTTATAAAACAGAATTTTTTCAACTTGATGACTGTTAGGATATAGAGATAAGAAAGGGAATGAAATCAAGGATGATCTGCTTGGGGAACTACACGTAGTGGCTGATTTTAGGTTTGGAATTATTGAGTAGAGTTGTCCATAGACATACAAGTGAATATGCCTAATGAACAATTACATATGTGGATTTGACAATTAAATGAGATTAATAAACTTGGAAGGAGATAGTTGATTAGGACAACAATCAGAAATAGTGGAATAACTAAAATTCTTAGTGGAGAGGGAGAAGTAGTAATAAGGATTTAAGTAAGATGAAAGATAAAGACAAAATAATGAAGTGAAATATAAAGGAGTTATTGAAGAGAAGGTAATTTCTTTAGTGAGGTACAGAAGTATTATGTTTAAACTTGTGAGAGACTTAAGCATATACATACATTAAGAGAAAAGAGTCAGTAAAGCTTAAAAACAAAGCTCAATGAAATCCATGAGAATTAAGTGTATTAAATCCAGAAAATAGGTTTGTTTTAGAGAATAACTAGGAACAAATAAGGTAATGTATCAAAATGATTCTTAAACTAAGACACTGGTATGATTTGCTAACTGGCAGTTTATATAAAAGATGGAGGCACCCTTAAGATTATATCTTAATGTGCAAAGTTAAATCCTGTCCCATTTTTCTCCTTAGCAGCATCACTTAAAAGTAGTGGTGAAGGATGGTATTGGATTGTGAGGGTTGGAAAAATTTGCAACACTAAAAGATACATAAATAATATAGATGCTTGTATAAATCTTTTTAATAGTTCCTCTAACAGATAGGACTTGTGGTGTTTTATCAGTTCTTCCTGGGTACTAGCAGGTTTTGCACAGTTAATAGAGCTGGCTGGCCTTGGCACTCACTATTTTATGCAGATACTGTTTTAGGGATCACCAGGTGTGTGGAAGTGAAGCACAAGTTTTGTTTTTCAAACATCTTCAAAGAGAGACAAGGATATTATGTAGGTGAAAATTAGAATACATTTGACGGTGTAGGATTTAAGAGTGAGAAAGAGAGATGGGACTTGATGGTGTCTAATTTCCCAGTAAGGTAAGAGGTAAGGTTAATTACTGAGAAGGAAGGTGATAGGGTAGTGAAAGGACTTAAGGAGGATGGTAAATTCTTAAAATAGCTCATTCGGGTCAAAAAAGGTTGACATGTGGAAAGTTACAGAGCAATTTTGCAGAGTTCATAGTAACTCTATAATGTATTTTATCAGAATGATAGCAATTGTTGGGTATAGGAGGAGATTGTAAATCACAAATTGCTATGCAGTTTAAGTTTAGTTTTTGATTCAGCAAATGTGTATGATTGGTTGCATCTCTCACTGGTGTTTTAGTCTAATTAGGCTGCTGTTTGCTAATGTAGTATTGGTAAAAACCAATGATCATATATTCATTCAGAGATAATTGCTCAAGAAATGATTAAGTATGATTTTTTTTTGCTCTTTCCTATTTTCCCTTTGCAAAATATTATTTCTTCTTTCTCTTTTGGTCTCTTACTTTGTTTTTATATTTTTCTTCATTTTTATCTTCAACAAGAACATACTTTTCACCTCTTGCAGACCCTACTTTTATTTTTTTTCCATACTTACATATTTGGCTCTTAAAACATCAAATAATATTTCTAGGCTTATAGGTCAAGCAATGATCTTCTAGTTTCATCATCCCTTGACAATCTAACACATAATCTGTTTGAACCACTGCATTTGATATTTATCTATATAAAGTTTACAATTTTAACTTTTTACTCCTAATATTGTAATTGAGAGTTTAATCCTCTACTGCCTACCAAACATAAGTCCTCCTTCAGTCTTCTTCAGCATGTAATTCTAACAGATATTGATTATGTCAATACTTATTAGGGTATAGAATATGGTAACCATGTAAATATTTTTCAGAGAGAAGAAATAACTTTTTTTGCCCAACCTTTTCTTTTCCCTGAAGCTAATAATTGCCTAGATACTTCTTAAATTTTGTTTACTATGGACCTTAGAACTAGCTGAACAACAAATTTGATTTATTATAGAAGTGTATATATCCTGTTATATGGTAAAACATATCTAGAAATCTGTTATTTCCAATTTTGTACTTTCACCATTTCAAATTCATTCCAATTGCATTTTGATGCCCTTACATTCAGAGTTCTTATTTAGTATTTATTTCATAATCAGCTTGGGGATTCTGTTTCTTTTCTGCTCCATATTCTATTTTTCCTGCCACCTCATCTTCTCTTACACCTGATTTTTGAACACAGCATACAGTTGTATAAAATTTCCCAGAGCAAATTTAAACAGGTGAGGAAGATTTAATTCAAGACTATTGAAATAGGAGATTGAGAACAGATGTCTGAACTCAACTCTATTAAAATGAGAACGATGCAGTTTTGAAGGAGGGTGGGATGTGCTTGCTAATTAGCTTTATTCACAGTAAAATAAATTTCCCATATATTTATGGGGAGAAAGGAGGTAGTTTTACAACTCAGAGGAAAGTATCTGACTAACTTAGGCTTCTGCCTAGTCAGGAAATAAGAGGATTATCTTCTTTGGTGATGAAATTTCAAGGCATGGCTTCCTGGTCCTAGGGAAGGATGTTTAGATTGTAAAGCCATGAAGATTCTTTATTTAAAAATGTACATCTCGAGGAACAGAGAAATACTTTATTACTACAAGATCTCTAAAGTAAGCACTCTAAAACAAAAAAATATTAGGGACCTAGCGTAAGGAGGAAGTTTGTCTAAATTTTAGTGTCTGAGGGGAACATGAACACCTACTCAGTTGTCTCAGAAGGTAGCTGGATGGCTGTTTGAAGCTTTTATGAAACATATTTGAAATCTTATGCATCTTAACTCTGAGTGACAGTTTATTGTAGAATGCTAAATTGAAAGTTATTTGTTCTTGGGCCTCCCTGGTGGCGCAGTGGGTTAAGCAACGCACTATGAAGCAAAACGCAGCCACTGCAGCATGAGTTCGATCCCTGCTGCCGGCCAGGGCGGGGACCCACATGGCGCAGCAGACCTCTCCTGCTGTGCCCGCTGCTCCCCTCAGCAGTGTACCTTTGTTGATCTGCCTGTTCTGCTCCCTGTTCTCTGTGGTGAATCCTCTCACCACCCCCACACCTCTGGCCTGTACCCCAGTGCTTGTATGCATAAATAAAATAAATCTTTAAAAAAAAAAAAAAAAGAAAGTTATTTGTTCTCTTAATTAAGTGGCATTGCCCCACAGTCTTCTAGTTGCAATACTATAAAAAAAATTTGGATGCTAGTTTCATTTTGAATCTTTAAAATGTACATGCTTTTTTATTTGTAAGATTATAATCTTATTTTTGCTCCCATGATTATCAAATTTCATTAAAATATGTTTGCATGTGGCTTAGGCTATGCATTGTCTCTATATTTGCTGCAAAAACACACTAAATACTATTTCCTCTTTTTTTTCCTTTTGTTGTAAAAGCAAAATGGTCTTCAAATTTCTTTTAGTTAGTAATAACAGGGCCCTCCCTGGTGGTGCAGTGGGTTAAACCACACGCTGTGAAGCAAACAGCAGCCACTGCAGCACGAATTCAATCCCTGCTGCCAGCCAGGGAGGGGACCCACTTGGTGCAGCAGACCTCTCCTGCCTTGCCTGCTGCTCCCCTCAGCAGTGAATTTCAGTTAATCTGTCTGTTCTGTTCTCTACTCTGTCTCTAGTGGATCTTCTCAGCCCGTACCTCTGACCTGTACCCCAGTTCTTATATGCATAAATAAATCTTTTAAAAAATTCTTTTAGTTAGTAAAAACAGATACTAATTGAGGTCTTGAATCATCATAGCACAAACTTAAAAAGCAGGGTATGCATGTATATATTTTTAAATTCTTAACTTTTTTTGTACATTTGAGAAGGAATTATATCTAAACACTTATATTCAATATGTTATGTTTCAATTTAAAGAAATAGTAATTTTATAACAACTCAAGAAATATTGCCCATTTGTGTGTATATATATATATTCAAGCTAATAGGTTGTGAAGTGAGATATCTGCAATTATTTTTTTAAAGATTATGCTGATTTGTTTTTAGGGTTATTTGGTTCAAATCCCATTGTGTGTATGCATGAGTGGGTGGATTTGAAATAACAGAAAAAATAGGGGGAATGGAATAAGATAAACTGTAGCAGAAAATAAGCATAGGTGTCACTGTTAAGTATCTGATGAGAGAATACTTAAAAACAAGCTTTCTTAAAATGATAAATATAAATTCATCAGTTTATCCCCCAAAAGAAAAATACATATTTCCAAATTTATTTGTGTAAATTAATAACTATATATAAGTCTATTTTCTACCCAAATACTTATAAATATATAAGGATAAATATATGTGTAATATTTTTAGAGGAATAGCATATTCTGCTTTCTGCAATTATAGATCGTATGTATCTTAAACAGTGGTAGCATGAAGACTCACTGTTATTGTATTTAGACTAGAATATTAAAAGGCATGAAAGTCATTTTAGATTAAAAAAATACACATTTAATAAGAAAAGAAATATTTTATATTCTTAAAACTAAGATAGTTAAAGATGACTTACTGCAGCAAGAATATCTTTAATTTTGGGTTTGTTTGCTTTTCAAAATGACTTACATTATAGAAACATTTTTCTGTCAAAAATAATCTAACACAGTGCCACAATTTGCAAAGCTTCATAAAATAGTTACTTAATTTTTTATAGTAAACATATAAAATATATTTTAATTAATTTTATAGGAGATTACATATTTAAATATACATGTGTATTCCTCATGAGTCATTGAGAATATATGACTCAATTAGTTAGTCTTTGTCAATATTTCTTATGTATGTAATTTTTGAAAACCAGAATCCTGGGCCCCCTGCTGGTACAAAGGTTTAAGTTACAGCACTATGAAGCTATTGGCAGCTACTGCAGCATAAGTTCAACCTCTAGCCAAGGAAGTGACCCATATGGTGCAGCAGACCTCTCTTGTCTCACTTACTACTCCCCTCAGCAGTGTATTTCAATAGATCTACCTGTTCTGTTCCTACTCTGTCTGGTGAATCCTCTCATCCACTGCATCTCTAGCCTGTATCCCAGCTCTGGTATGCATAAATAAAATCTTTAAAAAAAAAGAAAACCAGAATCCTACCACTAAGGCAAAATTAGGAATCGTCTGATAGATTCTGTGACTGTTGATAATATAGTTGAGGCTTTATTTTCCCTATCAGCACATCTTTCAACATTTTCTCCAAAATTGAAATTCCCCCAAAATGGAAGTTATTTTTACTAAAGCATTACAGTCTTCTTCCTCAAATTGGAGTAAATGAATCAAATCTAGAATACATATGAAAAGGGAAGTTGAAGTTAAAGGCCTGTATTAACTAGCAAGCGATAGTTTTTAAACATTTATATCTTTGCAATAAACATGATTGTTATAGTATATTGATAACAGAAACTTAAATTGCTGTGTCATGTTTATTTTGGCTGAAATTGTAGTGAATGAAATAATAAACCTTAAGTATATCATGAGAAAACAGTTGATAATTGAAAATCAATAATAACATTTCTTAAGGATATTTTGGCATATATTTAGTGGGACTAAAAGTCAGCTTGAGACAAAAGTGTCAATTTAATAGTTATTGAAATGTGAGCACTATTACCAATTTACATAATTGACTCCCATGTCATTATATAGTATCTATTATTATTCTACCATTTTAATCTAGAGATTAAGCATAAAAACAGAAGTTAGCTTCTAGACATGAAATATGTGTCAATAAATTGTAAAAGTGTGTTCTGTCTGCTCCCCTCATGATCATTCTGCTCTTGTGTACAAGATCTTGAACATCCTTCTGGTTTTTACTTTTGACTCTGGAAAAGGAGTTCACAAGATGATGTCGTACAGCAGCTCATCACTCACAGCATGCCTGGTGAGAGCTGATTGCACAATATCATTTTCTCCACATATGGAGAGGGGATACCTCACTTGTCACAGGCTATTGAAAATCGTCAGCTTTCATCAGTGGATCCTGACAACACAGAAGGAATGATTCACCTGAAGGAAGCAGAGGGCATAGCATTTCAAAAGTGATCTCTAAAGACTGATTATTTCTTGTCCTTGACACCCTGCCAAGGGCTAGATACATTGAACATTTGGGATGTAATGGAGCCTACAAATCACTAGTTGCCTAGAGTCTCCCTGGGCATACAAGAGGATAGCATGCTTGACTTTAGTTCAGTTTTTATTACATGTTGTAAACTTTTGACTGCCCTGATATGCCTTGTCATTGATGTGTCAAGATTGAACTCTGACAGGGTGTCTGACCTGATTGAAATCAAGAATGCTCTATTGGATCTTGTGGAAATAATGGGAAAGTTGCTGTTGTAGAACCTTGGGCAAGGGAATACATTTCATAATCATGCAATTGAAAAAAAAACAGAGAGACTTATTTCATGAGCATTCAGTAGGACTGAAGGGACTTTCCCTGGCCTGTAAAATTTATAATTTTATCACAAGCTAAAAAATTTCCAAAGCCCGCAAATCACAAGTTTACATTTTGCTTTTTTAAAAGAGCTAACTTTGCTGATGGAAATTTGTCCATTCGATACCTACTGCTAAGTGCTGTTTGTTGTTGTTTTACTGCAGTTGATGTAAATGATTTCTTCAGTGCGCAAGAGAAATCACAAAAGACTTGCTATCAAATGAAAGATAAACTCTGCTTTTGTTATTCTAGTATTCAAAGTGCTCACTTGATAATATTTGAAAATCTTTTATGACTGTTTCATGAAATGTAGTTTTGAACAATACAATCTCACTCCATATGAACACTATCAATGATAACAGTGGTTTACCCTGTGGAGAAGGGATTGTGGATCAAACTGCTTTTTTCTTCTCCAAAGATATTTTCTACTCATAAAAGCTAGCAAACAGGAAGATAAAGGTATTATTTTAGCCACAGTAAATCCTAATTAAAGTAGCAGAATACTGGTGGGAAGGAGTAGCTCCAAAGCCTGCTTTGGGTTGATTCTGTAATTTTTCAGTAGTAGAGTACCCACTCTTAGATTAAAAGATGCAGCCCACAAGGGCCTGGCAAAGTTGATATTTTGAAGAAGTTAAGTAAACAATCATGTTCTTCCCTTGAGTTTAGAATATTGCCAAAACAAATAAACATGACTTTCATGCTACTATTTGAATCAAATGATCATATTATAAAACTTCCATGGTAAGAGCCATTCAATAGAGGCAGAAAAAACTATGGGGTATAAAATGTCATTATCTTCAAAACCATTTCCTTTCCTTAAGTTTTTCTGCCTTGCATGTGTACTTTATCTTAAAGAATAAAACAGAACCTGAGAGTAAAATAATAAAAATAGAGTTTACTTAGGAACTATTGAAACTGGTTGAAAGAGACTTCATGTAGAACTGGGTTCAATTCTGAATACAAGGGTAAGTAGGGATTCACAGCCAAGGAGTAGGATGTTCTGAGGGAGGTAATAGAAAATTACTAAGGGTAGACATAAAGGTTAGTGAGGGGGTTCTTTATAAACTGATTTAAGCATCTATGTTGTGGGACATCAGGGTGATTAGTATCACTGGAAAACTTGCTGGGAGGTGAAGAATTTGATCAGATATAAATAAGACTTGAAGATCTCTTTAAACTAATTTAATAAAATTATTGCTAAAAGACTATGGAGATTGAGCAAGGACAGGGTCATTGTCCAGGTTTAGTCGAAGAGTCCAGAGGAGACTGATTAAAGTTTGGAAAAGAAGAGTCTTCATCAATGACAAAAGATTGTTCTTCAATGGTACTAAATTCATTTTGTACTGTAATTGCATTATTTGTTTTTGCTCTTTCGGTCAGAAATTATTACCTATAAGTTATTTTGCTTCCATCATTAATTTTCTGATATCCATGAGCATCTTTTATGAAAATCTAGTACCATTTTCTAGGAGAAATTGCCTATTATTTATCTAAAGAACACATTTAATGTGTGAAGCATTTAAGAACTGATTGTAAGTTCTGGAGTAGGTGGTTGAGACAGGCTTCAGTATCAGGTTATTATTTTTTTTTCAATCTTGGTTCTATTATTTTCTAGCTGTATAAATTTGGACATATTACTTACCCTCTATACTCCATTTTCTTAATATCTCACTTGGAGAACATATTAATAATCTTATATGAATAAGGCAGGATGACATGAAAAAAGATTTATAAAGTTCTGAACTCGCTTCAATCTCACTGTATAATAACTTCATTACTGTTAATATTCAAAACAAAGACCAAGTAGTTTTCTAAAATGGTTCTATTTAATTTAAAGAAAAGGAAGGAAAGAGGTTTCTACAATTGAATAAAACTTTAAAAACCTGGACCCTGGATCCTGTCATTGCAAAGTGCCCTCTCTGTCAATTTTGGTTTTAAATCTGTTACTTATACTTTTGCAGACCTCAATGTGATAAATTATTTAAAAATATACAATGTCTACATTTACTCTAGGTTTGGAGGAGACAAGGAAGTTGGGTACCTGAATTTAAAATAAAAAAAAAGTCAAGCAGAAATAATAATTGTTACAATGATTACAAGCAAAGGAAGCAAACCATATACAGATGTAAAGTATCTATTTGCTTAGCTACTTGTTTTTGCTAAACACAAATATAAGTGCATGCTTGTGTATGTGTGTTTTTTTAATTTTAATTTGCCAATGAAATTGAATTTTCTTGTTTCCCTTGGGAGGCAGGTTGCTGCGCAGTCTTGAATATTTCATTCAGAGATATTCATCCATCTCATTCAAAAAAGCTCACCTATATTCAGTTTCCCCTTCCTTATTCTCAAATTTGATTTTCCCTATCTTTCCCCATTGTAATCAACTGTCATACCCTAAAATGCATTATTCTGAATTGGCAACCAGAGCTATAATACACAGTATTATGGAATTAGAGAATCAGAGTCATATTAATTTAATATACAACTATACATCAGTGACCTGTGCTACTTTATTTTTTAATTTGATCAGAAGCTAAAAACCTGCTGTCATTCTTCTGATTCATGTTAAACTAAAGTTCTTATTCAATCTTAGACTGTGTTACTCAAATCAGAAATTAAGTGCACAAAATCCAGAGCACATTTGGTCCTCTTTAACACAGAATCATATGATGAGTACTGCTAAAATAATGCCTTAGCTTTTACCATAAACAAATGAATTTGAATATCATTTTTAAAAATTACTAGCATCTATTCTGTGTAAGGTTGAGTTTTATTATTAGCACTTAATGCTGTTTTAGATATTAGAGACTAAGTACAGTTCTTTTTGAGAAAGAACTGACATAGAATGCAAAGCAGATTCTAGGACAATGACCAGTGAGGCTTTTCATAGGGCTGTTGCTTGGATTTCCAACAGCACAAATGTCACCAGTTGCAGGGAAAATGGAAATAAGATAGCTTTTCCAGCTTCGAGTAGAAGCATAGTTTTAGATTGTTTAGTGATGACCTTTTTCTAGTGTAGCATGATCCATCAGTGAGCAATTCCAAAGCAAATTGACATTTAGAAATAAAACCTCATTATATTGACCTTGCTGATTCTATTGTTGTGTTACAAGAATATTCTCAAAGTTTGGTGGGAACAGGATGGACAGAGGAAAAAAAAAATGGAATTCATTCAGAATGCATTTAAGTATTGGAAAACTTTACTAAAAAGTAAACTGGGAACTAAAATAGGAAATGACTTATGCATCCTACATAACACATTCTAAATCAACCCTTCATTATGTCACAACCTATACAAAGTGTGTTTTTATGTCATTTTGTGTTAAGGTATAATGTCTTTCTACCAGTTTAGGATGGCATGAAGTGTTTCGCTTCAGCTTAAATAACTTTAATAACTGCAAACTGCTTCATCTAACTACATTTAAGATATACTCATTGCTTGAAAAAATATGAAAAAGTACGACAAAATTTGGAATTTGACTTTCATGTTTTTAATGTATCACCTTTCATGCCATTACTGCTCTCCTATCTTATCCTGCCATCTTTGGTGAATCAACACTTACCCTCATTTTTGGGAATCATTCTTTAGTTTCTTCCTTCTTCATCATGACTTCTAATGAATGAATGGAGGCACGGTCAGTTAGCTACTCTTAGCCCACATCACACTGCAGGTTTGTTTAAGAAACAGGATTAGTGTTATTCATTTTTGACTACCTAGAGTTTACCAAATTTTTCTGCACATAAGAAGTAAAGGACTAATGTTCATGAAACAAAATGGATCCAGGGTCTTCCACTTTTGTTTTTGATGTAATTTAACTTATATACTACTTCTTGTATAAAAAAATTCCAGTTCATAGTATGAGGTAATCAGGTCTTGGCATTAGATCAAACTCTCCCATAGGTCTTTTCTGTGGGAGTGTTATCCTTTGTATAATTTGATATTTGATAATTTGATATATAGATATCTGTATCCCAGGATAATATTATCCAGATATGATTTAAATGATTTGAAATCCAAGTTCTTACTCAATTCAACATACTCACTAATAAAACCATCACATGTGGTTCTCAGATCAGGTCTTAAGGAAAAATAATATTTCTTATATTTATTCAAATAATCATGTGCCAGCCTCAGAGTTATGTGTCACAGTGCCTTGGAGTTTAGGAGATACATATTTTGTAAAACAAGTTATGATGATAGCAAGTTATGATGATAGCCTACCTCCATGTATTGAGGTCTGAAACAATACCTCTCAATTTTCTTTTCTCAGATATCAATGCCACTGTCATACTGTTCAATGCACTGACATAGGATCCAGTCATGGCAAATAATGCTCCAGTCACTTTGGGTGAATTTATTGATACAGTATGTCCTTCTGGTCCTCCTTGTTCACAAAGGGGAATAAGATCACATTTGAAGTGCAGAATCCAGTCACACCCTTCCAGTATCATTCTCATCCTTCCAGTGGATGAGCGCTAAGTTAGTGTTTCTGCATTGGTAGTATCAATAATGGGGCAAGCCATGCTCTGCTGGTTTCCTGGATGGCAGTCAATAGAGACTGGATCCACATCACATTCACTTCCTAGTAACTGTCAAGGAATACCAGATTCTTCCTTAGCATGGGTTGTTTCAAAAATCATTTCTTGAATCAATCCCTCACATTATTTATTTCTTACTGCTTAAAATCTTCCAGGGAAATGCGTTGGGGCACACCCATCTAGTTCTTTCAAATCATCAAACTCACTCATTATCCAGAATATGATTTTTATCGAGATGACTTACTGGTTTGTACTATATGATTCTTTGCACTGTTCTGAATAAGGTAGATAAGGCTTCATTGTAGAAGAAACAACAAAACTAAGCAGTGATAGATCAGTAAGGTATGACTTTTTTTATTTTATTTTTTTTTGCATGCTGCATTCCTGTGTCTGGAAAAATCTCTACAGCAGTCCAAGTGGTTAATAATAAGTAAATTAAAGGCACATATCTGTTGGCTCAAATCTCTTAATTCCTGATTTCTTATATTAAAAATCATATCCAATTCAAAAGAGAATTTTACGATGATTAACTATCAAATCACAATTTTGTTTGCTTTGTTACTCTAAAACAGAACTTGGAGCTTGAATCAAACAGGGATAAAAATTCCTTGGGAATGAACAATAGGTTCAAATCCCTTGATTGAAAAGTCGCCTTTCAATTTCCTGGTGCAGAAACTATTGGAATTAGAAACCATTACTGGAGGCTGAGTGTAGATTAGTGTGAGAATGAGAAATTAGAATGCAGTTGGGGGACCAGAATGTACCTAAAGGAAAAATTGTGAGCTTAACCTATGGTAACCCATCCTATCCTCACAGGAAAAATCCCAGAAAGATTGCCTTGTAACTCCTACATTGGTATCCCAGGTCTGTGACCTTCTGCTACCAGGACCATGTCATCCTCCCTCCCTGCAGTAGCCCAGTGGAGTCAGAGAATAATATGTACAGGGACAGGAGTGTTGGCTGCCATACTCTCACTCAGGACATGTAGACCTCGAGAACCTCTCCCCCAGGCCCCCATCTCAACACCTCCTAAAGAAGATTGCAGCCAAGTCTTAAAATAAACTGGAGTTATGAGTATGTCTTGGGGAATAGTAAGAAAGGAAATTTGAACAATTCCATGTCATCCTTAATTCCATTTTGAAGTGAACCAAGGCATATTTGAAACAGAAAAGGTGGGTGAATTTCTCAATAAAAACAAGAAGAAAAAGGAGAAGAAGAAAAACAAGAAGGAAAAGAAAACAATGCTTCTCTGGTAACTGGATAGCTGGTCATTTCTTTCTTTCTTTCTTTTTTAGAAGCTAAAAATTTGCATGATCTTGTACAGTTTTATTTCTGTCTTCTAGCATGGAGACTCGTATTTATCTTGGTGGCAAACAGCTCCTTTGATGTCTGTAAGTGCATTAATTTGTCTTTTCTTATGTAGAATTAAGGCATTTTGTCTAATCATGTAGCACACCAACTAGCAAATAGAAGGTGCTAAATAAACAATTTCTTGAATTAAATTGGAGAGTAAGCTTTTGGCCTATTTTTAAAATGTCTTGGAGACTTTATTTTGTGACTATATAAAGCAATAATTAAAAAAAAAATTGGAACATAAATATAATGTAACATAAATGTAAAAAACAATATCTTCTACTTTATAAAGTTATTAAGATGATAAAGAAACTAGCATTTGAAGTGATTCAGTTTGTGGATTAAGTTCACAATTAAAAATTTGATTATTTTTGTTGGAACACTATCTGTGATCAATATATATGACGTGTGTATAGGTATTCATTTACACTTCTATACATGTATATTTTCACATGCACATATTTTCAAATACCATAAATCGTGATTAATATATATCTAAAATCACTTAAAATGATTCCTTTAAGATTAAATTCAGACAATTTTTAAGACAATGTACATTATTACTGCAAAATGTGTTTTTAGGGAATATTTAAAGAGTTATTTGAATCCTTATAGCTTTCAGTATTTTAAAATCTATCTTTATAATGTGGGATTATCCCCCTGAGTATAAGAGAAAAAGTTCAGTTTCCAAAATTGAAAGAATGTATGTCATTTCTATCTAGAGCACTGGCACATATGAATTTTACAGGAATGGGAAAGATTAACTAGGAACTCAGTATGATGTAAAGGCATCTGAGAAGCAGTAGGAGATGATACTTGACCTTTTGAGGCTTCTCAGGGGATTGAAGTTAAAGCAACTCCAGGTGGTCTTCAGAATCACTTGACATTTCCAGTAAGTGATGGGCCAAACAAAAAATCCAGAGGAAGTCAGAGTTATAATAAAGTCCCATTTCACCAATTTATTGAATATATTTATTTTAAGTATCTCTTGGCTCTACAGTTAGTATATCTAAAATACCTATCTATACTCACTGCAGCAACAAACATAGTACTTGTATTTATCAAAGTTCATCTCCAGGCTTTTTTTTGTAATAGTTTTCCCCTCAGACCTCTCAGTCAAATCCAAAATTTTTAGCAATCTTCTGTGTGTTGATAACCTAAATATATATTGCCTGGCCCAATATCTTCTCAGAGATTAAGATTCATATTTTTAATACACAGCACGTATTTCCATTTGGATAGCCTATTAGTATCCAAGACTTTAGTTCCATTTTTAAAGATTAGCATCTTTAATTCATGTGGTCTGGCCTCAGTACTCTAGATACAAAGATGAAAAAGCAACGGAGTTCCTTCCTGGAAGAGTGTGTGATCTAAACCACATTTCAACCATTTTTTTTTTTTTGTTTGTTTGTTTTTCTTCAGAAAATGGACAACTGGACCTAATTCAAAATAGAAGCCAAAAAGGCTTTTCTAGTAGATGGTGCAGATGCTTCCCCAACCTTACGCACATTTAATACTGTCTGATATCCTCTTATAACAATTGTCAGAGAAACAGTGAGGAACAAACTCTGAACCAGGAAATGATGTCCTGAATGAACTCTTCTCTCTCCTTAACAACTGATGATCTCAAGCACCTTTGACTACAACTCCCAGCAGGCCATTAACCAGACTTCCTGAATGGTGGCAGATAGCAGAGAAAAGAGAGAGGTGGGTATACAGATTTAAATGGAAGTTAGAAGAGAAAAGAGATGCAGAGGAGAGATACTTAGAAAAGAGATATGAGAGACATTTGGAAGAGCCATTTGGAAAAGAAGCACGTGGGTAAGAGACATGCAAGGAGATGGGCTCCTAAACTTTGGCAGAGAAAATAACCGCCATTATCTTGGTCTCATGGGGGGTTATATAGTATATATTTTGAGCCACTCCTTCCGTTCCAGTTCTCTGGGACCCGTCTAACCTCTTTCTTGTGATCCCCCTAGATTTGTGATAAGCTCTCAGGTCTCCTCCACCCTGCTTTAGCCTGAGCCTGTTTGGTAGCACATTTGCCCATAAAGGCATAGGAAAGTTTTAGTTTATTGGAACATCCTTTCTTTTCTTCTCCCTATTTGCACACACATTAAAGATCTTTTACACAAGAAGAGTGTCACTTCTTTATTTTTGTGCTTGCAGGTGGCCACACTCTCTTGTTGAATTTGCACCCCCTTAATCGTTTGGGGTCCCTTGTACCTGCTAGTTGTACACTAACTCTTTCACCATATCTCATGAGTTATTTCTTTGTATAAGGGTCAGTCAACTTTAAGCTGCAGAGCAGATTAGTCTTGAAGGATTTGTACAAATTCTTACAAAGAATGAGTTCCTTCTCTAAATTTAAATTGATCATTTCTGATAAAATATACTACTATCTTCTGAGAGAGACTGGGAAGACTGCACTCCTACTACAACTCACTTGAATAGATTAGTTGCCACTCATATAGACAGAAACTAGTCTGGACTTGGTAAGACAACATTTTTTAAAATATGGGCAATTTATTAAAGTAAATAATTCCCAATCTTTCCTACAAAATTTGACATAAACCTTGGCCATAGCTTTAGAAATGAGGGTCTCTAAAACTTTCTACACTTCTATTTCCACTTTATTCTTCTATAGTTCAATTCTTCATTATGCTTCTTTTGTATGTCTGCTATAGTGGTATATTAAGTTTTTAGAATTGCTATAAAAAATTCCACAAAATGAATGACTAAAACAAAATATTTTCTATATTCATTCAGGAGAACTTTGGGTCCTTCTGAAGTTTAGGAGGTAGAAAACATACTAAGCCTGACTCATAGTTTCTGGTGCGTTTGTGTAATCCTTTGCATTCTTTGTATAAACATTACTCTGATCTCTGCCTCCACCTTCCCATCACCTTCTAAGCTGTCTTCTTATCTTCTTATAAAGAGTCTGGTCATAGCATTTAGCACCTAAATATGGGATGATTTAATTTTGAGATATTTAACTAATTATACCTTGTAAGTAAGATCACATTTTGAGGTTTTAGATAGATGTGATTTTCATGATTTTTGTGTGTGTGTATATATTTGAAACAATAATCAATTTACCATACTTCTCAAATCACTTTCTACTTTGGTATGCCCTCACTTACTAAGTGTTTCCCAAACATCTTCATTATGAATAGTTCCAGTCTCATTACATTTTTGCTCAACAATATTCACAATTTACCAAAGCTTCTCAGGTCTAAGCACCATCTCTTCATATATAATGTCATTACCTCATTCATTTCAGAATCTGTGTTTTTTGCTCCCTGTGCTTTCTTTTCAACTTCTAAATTCTAGCTAAATTGGCTTATCTTTTTGGTAAACAAACCCCATGCTTTCCTCCCCCTGTGTCTTTTGGTGATTCTTTCCTTTAAACTAGAATGCAATTCCATCAGATCACTCCAAATGAAAAATACCTGTTATACTTTAAACCCTCAAACAGAAATCATTTAACTAATTAAGTAACTGCCCTTCCCTAGAAAGTATTTTTGCCCCCCCCTCAAATACCTATATGGTATTTTGACCTTCTTTAATAACAACAGAGCAAAAACCATTTGTTATTTTACATAGATCTCTATTGCTTACAGAACACATAGAGATAGATCTTATTGATTCTAAATAATGTTAAAGTCATTTGTATACTTGTCTAATTTTCCTTATGTACAGAATTGGGTGAGCACTATGCAGGTATCTTGGTCATTTCATAATCCCTGAAGTGATTAGTAATGACATGATATAGAACATATTTTTCTGTGCAGGGCCATATAAAACTAGAAAACAGAGCCTTAGAATTATGGGCATAATTGATAATAGAGATGACTACAACTTGCTTCAGGTCTCTGTCTAGAATAATACTTGAAGGCCATTTCTAAAACCTCAGGACATAGAGTCAATCAAATTGGCAATAGCACAATCCACTATATAGCTAAAATTGCACATAGTTTGTTGTCTATGGAATGTCCTAGAGTATTGCTCCTAAGACTTTACCTTCCTAGCACCCACCATGCCACAATGTGCCTTTTATAGAGAACAACAGTTACCACTAAATTGTGGTGATTGTTTCAATGAAATCATCTCATGTTATTTTTATAGGTTATAGATATTGCTGAAAAACAAGGAATGCATATAAATGCCCTGCTTGAATATTTTTCTCTTTAATCAATTTGGGAAGACTGTCTCTTGTAAGAGAAAGAATTTTGCCTTTGAGTGGTTATAGAATTAATGCCTTCATTGAAGGTGAGGGTAGAGAGAAGCTATGGCCATAATTTCTCCCTGAGGTTCCAAATTAAAGCAGGTAAAACACCCCCTCCATTGTGCTAGTGCAGTAATCCAGCAAGCCTCTGCCAATGCTTTGATGCTTTTGCCATTGTCAGCTCCTAATTACAAAGGAGCAATGCCAGGTTTAGGGTTTAGGAATCTCTGACAAGTGAAATATCCTCCTGTCATACACAGAGATGGAAACAGTGTAGATTTTACTTAAATATATTCTGCCTGTTGCTATCAAAGGGGGTATAAAAGGGCAAATACAATTATTTTAGCAGTTTCAAGTCTCATAGTATTCTGGAATGTTCCTTTCATTATAATTAAAAGAACTTCCTTCAAAGAGATACCCTTAACTTATCATAAGAAACAAGTAACAGTTAACTTAAGCATGAATTAATTTATGTAAGGATATTATATGATTGTTGGAAAAATGAAACATTTCCCTGTCCATATTTGAAATAATAAATATATGGATCAAATAAAACTTTGGAGGCATAATTCTACTTGTTACATTATTTTTATAAGAAAATTTATATTTTCAGCCACAAAGGAGGAACAAGCAGCGCACAAATAAGCTTTAAGACTAAGCTGATTTTGTAGGAAATGGTCAAGGCATGAGAAAGAAATTTCTTATACAGATCAGAATAGTGCCTTAAAAATTTGATATTCCTTTTCGGTAACAAATACATTCAATTGATTTTTGATATTTTAGGAGATAGAAAGCTACAGTCCAAAATCACTTTCACTCACTCTTTCACTTACACTCTTTATCAAAGACTATGATTTCCTCTCTGTCCCTCAAATCTGTAATAATTATGATAGTTACAGGAACACATCTGTGAAGAACTATAAGTTATGCATTGTGTTATAACTATAGCTTTCTTCTTCAAAGTTAATTTTGTCTTTTTCTAATAATTAAGTAGGCACAAGACAAATAAGAGAAAAAGTAATTTCATATGTACGGAGGCCTCTTAAATATGGAACTTGCAGAATGACCAAAGCTGTCAGTTTGGATACATTTTAAGCAATGAAAAAAATAAATATATGAAGAACTGACAAGACAAAGAGACTTTAATCTTCAGTACTAATTAAAAGGAACTTAGCAGATTTGTTTATATAGCCTTCTCTACCCCCATTTCTTCTCTGATGATAAGTCTCTCTCAGTCTTCTGGTACATGGCGGGAGCTTTCACATGGAGCATTTAATGAGGGGTGGTCAGAGCATTCTTTGTAATTGGGTGCTTCTCAAGCAACTTTAATTTACTGTAATCTATATGCTACATTGGCATGTTTTGAGGTTGCCTGCCTTGAGCCATAATAATTGAATTACACAAAATTGTTTATGTAAATCCATTTAGTCTTTTCTAATATGTGGAAATTTTTTGGAAAAAAAAAAGTGAGTTTTTTTATTGGCACATAATAAGATAGATAGGAGGAATCCAAAATAGGAAATGGACAAAGCTACCCAACATGTCTTTTTGTGTCCTTACTATGACTTACAGAGATCAGCCAGGCTTGAGAAACTATCACTTTGACAAACTTTCCATACCCAGATTAGAGATACCAGGGAAGACAAAAAAAAAAAAAAAAACAACAAATAAACTGTCATATAAGTCTTATTTTCTGATATCATTCAGAATCTTTCATTTTAATGCAAAATCAAGTGCTCTCTAGTCATATATGAGGCCAGGCACAGAACCTATATAAGAACTGGGTTGGAGTTCTTACCCTTCCCAAACCCACTCGGTGATTTTTGGACACTAAAATGATAGAAAAACTGAGCCAAGAAGCAAAATGGCATTCAGAGTACCCTTACTGAGTCAATGGATATGATGGAGGCAGACCTGACACCAATCCTAGAGTTGCTGAGGAAATAGAAACATATGGATGTTTCACTGAGAAATGATGTTTAATGATATGCAAATGTTTGATGCCAGTTTCCTCTCCAGATGCCCTGAAGAGATACCAGTGAGCCTAGGCCATAGAGAATGCTTATGCTAAACTAATTCCAAAAATAAAAAGAAGACAGCCACATTTCTACTTGAGAGAGAAGACATAACCTCCTGGCATAACCTCCTGGATATGAAGGACTCTGAATACAGAAGTCTAGTCTAAGGTTCAGGATTACCAACCACACCTATGGTTCTGGATATATGATGATGGAGATAATTAGTGGTCACACTTTATTCTGGAAATTTTCAGTAATTTTGAGGTATATTTAATTGTTTTTACCCAATAGGTTTTTCTTTTGTTTTCTCTGATTTTATTGAAACTCTTTTGTCAGTTTCCTACAGTACAATAAAATTAGAGAAACCTTTAATAATCAAAATTCTGTCTGTGATTCCTCCAAAATTGGTGTCATCAAGTTTGGATATTGTTTGGGATCTATTCACTCAACACTTGCAAATGTCAGGTTTAGGCCAGAAGACTACTCATGGTATCCAGGTCATAGATTTTTTTTTTTTAAGATTTATTTATACCTACAAGAACTGGGGTATAGCCCAGAGGTGCAGGGGTGGGGTTGGTTAGAGGATTCACCAGAAACAGAGCAGGGAACAGAACAGGCAGATTGACTGAAATACACTGCTGAGGGGAGTAGCGGGCATGGCAGGAAAGGTTTGCTGCTGGGGATTGAACTGGTGCTGCAGTGGCTGTGGATATCTTCATAGGGCTGTGCCTTGACCTCTTGAGTCATCAGGGAGGCCCCTCCAGGTCATAGAATTTTTGATGCAATGAGAAAGTTTAACAGATAAGCTTTAAAGAACTCTGGAAAAAACATTAATAATACCCTGATCATAAAAAAGAGGTACAACATTTCTAGTCTCCTGATTTGTATTACTTCATTATGAAAAAAATTTCAACTGAGTTAATTTTGAAGATCTAGTTGGCTTTTTTAAATGATTCATGAGTTGGACAGCATTGTATGTAGCATAGAAAAAACTCTGCAACAAGTTGTACAAATGATTACCAAGAGGGTGGGACAAGTTCATTAACAAAAGAAAAGTAGGATTAGTCAGTTAAAGTCTCCTTTCATTAAGGGAAGGGAGGGAGGGTTTTATTATGAAGATTATGTCACTGGTGTTGACTGGAAACTCCATATTTGTTAAATTTCTACTTTTGGAAGAGACTGAAACAGCAATTAGGTAGGTATTGAGTCCTGGTGGGGTACTGCATGAATGACTCCATTTTGGGTCACTTGCTTCATTTTATAACAATACCAATGGGGAGATTATATACTATTATCCCATCATTGTTTTTGGTGAGATAGATCAACTTTCTTCAGGTGTGTACAAAATGAAATTCTCATTAGAAACTAATATATATTAGACATATGGTTGCATTAGAACTAAGGATTATAACTATTTAATATTTTATGACTCTCATGCCATTAAGTGCCTATTTAATCAAATGGAGTAATTTGTTTGTTTATATCAAGAGTAAATCAGTAAAATAAATACTAATCCAAATTTTAATGAAACACACGACTGACTTCCACCTCAGCAGGAAGTGTGTGTATTATTTTATGAACATAATGATAAAAACATTGATTTATCAACAGCATTGTTTAATATTCATATTCTAAAGATATCCAGCCAAAAAAACAGAGCAGATAATTAGTGTGAAAGACCTTTAATAGTTAGTATGTATAGTGGCAAAAAATAAAATAAAATAATATTTCAACAAACAAAGCACTCAAATTACTAATTCCCTCATGGATAAATGCTGAGTCAAACAAAGCTGACCCCAAGCCGGGCTGCTGTGACCTGAAATCTTGCTGCAAGTAAGGCCCCTTCTGGCAAGGAACCATAGAAACAGGGCAAAAGGGGCCAGGGAAGTCTAGGATGAATGGAGCAAAGTCAAAATATATATAAAGGTAACACCTGCCCTTGTCTGCCTCCCCATGTGTCTCTCACCATATGTCTCTTCCTAGTGTCTCTACATGTCTCTCTTCCATATGTTTTCTCTAAATCCACGAAATCCCTGATGCAAGTCCATAGAAGCAAGTGATCTTCTATACATGTTTCTCCCTGAGTCCACCTGCCTTCTGTGCGTTCTATGTTACATAACTTCATCTGGCCACTCAGCTCCACCTTTCATTAAGAGGGGACATGGTAATCCCCCCTTCTTTTTATAGAGAAGCCTTTAACAAAATGCTGCATATCTTCCTTGTTGAAGCAAGGTACCCACTGAAGTTAAATGACAATCTTTACACATAAACTGGTTTCCATACACTAGGGTAATCATCCCATTTGGTTAGACTGGACAATAATAAAGGGGCATCACACAAATTGATAAGGAAACAAAAGATATTTACTCTTAACATTTATATCAGCAGGACTGGTGACTCACCTATGTGGCTTCAGATGCCATTTTAAATATCTTAACTAAGGCCAGAGACTTAGGGGTGAGTAGGCAGGATAGAAAAGGAGAGGACAGATAGGGGAGTTTAGAGGAAATACACTGCAAATAAAAGCTATGCAGATTTAAGTTCAGCCTTCTCTATTGAAAAGTGACACTTTCAGGGAGAGACTATTATATTATTTTTTTACAGAGAGAAGTATATATAAGGATCCAAAGTCACCTCAATCCATTCATCAGATTGGCCTTTTGCCAAAAATACTGTCCTCCTATTTTGGATTGATAGTTTTTGGTTACTCCATTGAGAAGCAGTGATTTAATCTCTGTTGAAGTTTACATATGAAAGAGATAGCTCTTAGATCTTTGAGAAAGGCATTCTTGGGTCATATAATAGATAATAGGGCCTATCTAGCTTTTCAAAGGATTTATATACACTTCAAAAAATTAGAAGAGTACAGAGACAAGCTTGCTAATTAAATGCTCTCAGAAAATTGGGTATAGGAGAGTAATCTCTATTTTTAAAGGTGGAAATCATATTTATTTAAATTTTTATTTGTTTTTACAATCATTTCCATAACACCTTATAATATTTAAATAAGAAAAAACACAGTATTCATGAATTAATTCTAGCTTGGTGTTCCCTTTAAAACTCTCTAAATTTATTTATGTACAATAGTACCATAGGAGTGCCACTGTAAAACTACAGATGAAATAAACAAAAAAAAACAAAGTCTGAAAAGCAAAGTGAACATTTTCTCAAATGAGGCAGCCATGGAATGTTCAGGGAAACATTAGTCCATGGTTTCATAGACCTGGCATTTTTTCTGGCTCTAGCCCTTTTACAAATCATTTTGTTACAGGGCAGGGAGATGGGCACCCCAGAACCCGAAAAGGACCAGCTCTAAATAGGTTTGTCATCTGCCACATCAAGACAAAACACATAAGACCTTTAATGAAAAGGAACTTTATTTTGTTTGTTTTTTTCTTTCTTTATCTCTATCTATCTATCTATCTATCTATCTATCTATCTATCTATCTATCTATCTATCTATCTATCTACCTATCTATCTATCTATCTATCTATCTATATCTGACATCAATTGTGGTCCCCATTTTCCACCAACATTTCACCAGTGCACCATCATTTCAATTCCTTGTGCTCTTTCTGCCCTCATTCCATCCCCTCACCCCCACCTCCCCAAACATAGTGTGTTTCTGATTTGTCCTTGTCTTTTTGTTTTTGTTTTTGTTGTGTTGTGTTTTTGTTTTTTTTTTTCATTGTTATTATTCTTTTCCCTTATTTGGTTTCCTTATATTCCTCCTAGAAGTGAAACTATCCAGTATTTTTCTTTTGCTCTCTGACTTATTTTGCTGAGTATAATCCTTTCTAGCTCTATCCATGTTTCTATGAATGACTCTAGTTTATCTTTTTTGATTGCTGAATAGCATTCCATTGTGTATATGTACCACATCTTCTTGATCCAGTCATCGATTTTTGGGCATTTAGGTTGTTTCTAGGTCTTACCTATTGTAAACAGTGCTGCAATAAACATAGAGGTGCAGGTATTCTTTTGAATCAGTGTATTTGTGTCTTTTGGGTATATTCCTAGGAGTGGGATTGCTGGATCATATGGTAGTTCCATTCTTAGTAGATTGAGGAGCCACCGCACTGCTTTCCATAGTGGCTGGACAAGTTTGTATTCCCTCCAGCAGTGTAGTAGAGTTCTTTTTTCTCCACATCCTCACCAACATTTGTTGTTGCTAATTTTTTTGATATGTGCCATTCTCACTGGTGTAAGGTGGTATCTCATAGCGGTTTTGATTTTCATTTCTCTGATGACAAGAGAAGTTGAGCATTTTTTCATATGCTTGTTGGACATTTGCATTTCCTCTTTGAAGAAATGTATTTTTAGCTTTCTTCTGCCCATTTTTTTGATTGGATTGTTTACTTTGTTTTTGTTTAGTCTGGTCTGTTTTGTTAGTCTGTTGCTTTGTTTTGGTTAGTATGTCTTTTGCTGTACAAAAGCTTTTAAGTTTGATGTCATCCCAGCTGTTTATCTTTTCCTTCAGTATCTTTGCTTTGGGTTCTGTGTCTTTAAAGATGTTACTGAGGTGTATGTCATGTAGATTTTTGCCTATTTTTTCTTCTATGTACTTTATGGTTTCAGGTCTTATGTCTAATCCCTTAATCAATTTTGAGTTGGGTTTTGTGCATGGTGAAAGGCAGTATTTTAGTTTCATTCATTTGGAAATGTGGTACCTCCATTCCCCCCCCTTTTTTTTTCAGTCAGGAGAGCTTTGGCTATTCGAGGTTTTTGTGTCTCCATATGAATTTCATCAATATTTTTTCTATTTCTTTGAAGAATGTCACTGAAGTTTTTATTGGAATAGCATTGAATCTTTACATTGCTTTTGGTAGGATGGCCATTTCGATGATGTTAATTCTTCTAACCCATGAGCAAGGGATGTTGGAAAGGAACTTTTTTACAATTAGTAATACAGAAAAGACAAAGAATATAGTTACTAAATCAGCCACCCAAAGTTATCCATCCCCTCACGGGTAAAAGTTCAGCCAAACAGGATTGACTCAAAGCAAGGCCTAAAAGCCTGCAACAAATCTAAAGTACCCTTTTATGGAGATCCATATAAAAGGGTCAGAAAAAGACAGACAAGTCTGGGAGGAAAAGAACAAAATCAAAATCAAGATAAAAGCTGCCATTGTTAACTTACCATGGTCTGTCACCTGTTTCTGTTTTAAAGTCCAGACCAAGAAGCAAGCATGGTTTCTTCGATGTCTCTCTGCTCTATATGCCTCCTTCAGGTCTACTTCTTACTCACCATTCTGCTTTCTTCCTTCTCCAATCTCTTCTCTAGCTTCTTCTCCCTGCTCAGTTCCACCATCCTTTGGATGGGGCAGGGAACCTTGAACTTCCCCTTTTCCTGGAGACCATTGATTACAATCCCACAGCTGTAAATGGCAGGCTTGGCTGAAGATTCTGAATATTTTTTTCTAATCTTTTCAATTAATAGATGTTTTTACCCTAAATAAGCATGTATGCTAAAATTTGTTTTGGTATCCCTAAAAAAACCTGATGAGGTCATTCTTAATATATCAATAAATATCTCTGGAATATTTTCCTTTCCAATTTTCTTGGAAGGTATGCCACTTCCAAGAAATACTTTCCAAAAACTACTATTTGTTCTTATGTAACTAGGTTTGGACTTTCAGTGTACTACAGGCCCATATCACAGAACCTGGTCTTTGTATTTGTGATATTTTTGTCTATTTGTCTATTTGTCTATTACCATATGTATTTCTTATCTGTTATGGGGAAAAAAAGAGATTATACTGTAACCAGAATACAGCAGAATAAAGAAGAAAAATTCAAAAAGTCAATGGAACATTGGCTAACTATTTTCACCAAAGATAAGCAGACAATGAATCCTTTCAGCAAAGCCCAAGATGTCAGTTTCTTATGTAAAACACAACTGTAAAAGAATACCTTAGAGTTACAAATATAAGTGGGAGCTAGCATGAGGAAAACATACCTTTGAAAATGCTACTTAAGGGAAATATATAAACATAAAGGTAAACAAATTTATGTTTAAAGGGCTTTTTATAACTTTTATTAAAAACAGGTAAGAGTGAAAAACAATATGTCCACTTCAAGTTTGTTCTGACAACACTTAAATAATAAAATGTATTCTGAGAAACCATTGAAATTGTGACACCTTCCTGTGTAGTGTTCTAGTTCACTTTCAAGATGAAGTCATGTTACCTTGACAACTAGGCATAGTGTTCCTTTAAAATAGGGTTAAGAAGTCATTGTTGTTTCTTATACCACAAAGGTTAGTTAAATATTAGAAGTACCTTACATCTCAAGCGATCAAGCTAGACAAATGAGGAAGCCCTAACAGATGTCACATGGCTAATTGTGTTTTCTGTGGTTCCAAAATAAATAAATACTGTGTTAAGAGGATAGTGCCTAAGGTTGCATTATTCAAATTAGAGTTTAAATGTTTTATTTGCTAAAAGAGTCAAGCATCTGTTTTCCAAAACATATACTTTCTAGTTTTCTCACATTGCATTTCAAATAGTGTATTTATACTTTACATAGTGGTTTCCTCATCATTCTATAATTATTCACTTCTAAATAATAACAGGAATAATTTTTAAAAAATCTAAGATGCAAAAATGTTATCTTTTAGAAGTTATATTTAGAGTCAAAATTATGCAAAAATATAGATTAGGAAATGAATGGAACAAACTGCATAGCTCTGCTTTTGTAAATATTTCAAAGATTGCTTGATCAGGCAAGAGTCTGTGCCAAAGATTTTGTAATAATTATGTTATTTAATCTTTATAACATTTTGAGGCAAAGACATTACACTGCCATTTTATAGAAGACAAACTGAGGTTCGGTGAGATTTGCCTCAGCTAAGTTTCCAAATAATTTTATATAATATACAATGAAACCCCTGCCTCCTCTCTAGACTCTTTCTCAAAGAGCGTTCTCTTGAAAGCGCTATTTTCCTTCAGGTCCTTATCTCTCTCTGTTTTCCACACCTCAGGAGTTTCTTGCTTCAACAGACAACTCTATGACTTTCACTTTTATTAGTTCTTAGTCATTTTTCAGACCTGAAGGCAAATATAATTTCCCCAGGTAAGATTGCCCTATATGAACAAGAAACAGATGGAAATCTAGACAGACAGGAAAATCCTTTTAACTGCAGGAGAGAGTATAGTATATCTCTGTTTCATCTTTCACAGTACCCTGTATACTTACTAAGCTATTCACAGTATTTACCAAGGTATTCTATAACTCAGCTGATATTTATTGTGGATCTATTAAGGGCTGGAATATATCTTCATGCGGGCAGGCACTTTCTCTATCTAGTTCACTGCTATATCTGCATTAGCAAAAGGACTTTGTATTCACTAAAAAGAGTAGATCAACAAAAAAGATCTAAAATTCAATTGCAAAATGTGAAGTTTTGAATCCAGATTGCACACTTATGATTAAGTGAGGTTAATTATAAACTAGGTTATATGACGAACCTCCTAGAACAAAACCCTTAGCTCATAGGAAGTGGGGATAACAGCTCTAATTCTAGGACAATTCCCAATTGCTCCTGATAGATTAAGGCATCTAAAGCATGGTTTTGATTTTAAAATGTCATTATGCCAATGAGTACCACTATAGATAATTCCTTATCTTTTAGTGAGACAAAGACTATATTAAATTGCCAATTTTTGTTAACATAAGATTAAAATAATATGCATTCAACATATCTGCAAGCACTCTCCAAACCAAGTTTCAATCTCCCATGGATACCAACATTAGGTTAACAAAAGACATTACATTCATTAGAAGTATCAATATTTTGTACAGTATAACAAATACAAACTGTCCTATTGTCTCTACATTTAGCAATGTTAAAACAAGGAAATGTAAATATACATACATATGTATTTTTGAGCACAAAAAGATTACATGTGACTCTAATGACCTCAAGTTGCAATGAACAAGTCTGTAGACCGGCATTTCCTCTAAGTTACATAGAAATGTAGTATTTGTGTGTATTATTACCACTGTATACCACTATACCATGTATTTTAAGACTTACAAAAAACTGAAACAAAGACAGAGAAGTATATTTTTATGTATCATTAAAACCAAATTCACACTTGGGTATATCTGCTCGTAGTTACAGATAAACTCATCAAGCATATTTTACTTTACAATGAGCTTGATTTTAAGTTTCTTCAGTAGAAGGCACTGGAGAAACTGCACGAGGAAGAGGATTTCTTATTCCTGGCTAGGAAAAGTACTAGTTTGCTTTTTTCTTGCTTTTGCCACACTGTTTGTCAAAGAGTAGGCACATGGGGATATTTGGTGTTGGCTTGCCTCGTTTGTGCACCCAGAGTACATGATCCCTAGAGTGGCCATGTGGCCCCATCCCTCTCTTTATTTGATATCTAACTGACCCAGACAATCCAATGAACACATTCACTGTTCAATCTAGGTCTGAAACTATTCTGGCAGAAGCTGCAAGGATGTATACCCCTTGTAGATACATTTTCTTAGCTGTAGGAAATGAAACAAAAGGTGAAGGAATCCTTTAAAGTGCACTTGATGGTTCTCTTTTCGTACTGACAGTTATGATTCTACCACAGCTTAATAATTTTATATATAGAAGTTCTATATTTAAATTTAAATTGCTCAGTGACTCTGTCTCCTGATTGGATCCAGACCAATACATAATCCATACACAATAAAACAAAACATATGTAAAACCTGCAACTTTTGGGAGGTTATTTGCTTGTTTTATTTAGTAAAAATAATTGATATGCAATAAGATATCAATCATTGCTATGCATATTTTTTTAGTCATGTTAAGTCCTTGATCTGGAATTCAGTTCAAATTGAAAACCTTTTAAAATAAAAACATACATGTAGTTATATGATTTTTTTCAATGAATCACAGAGAAAAGATGTGGTTTTATATATTAATAGGTATCTCATTTTACTACTATGTGAACACTATTATTATTTATTTAGAAGCAAGTAAAAAAAACTAACCCTTTCACTTAAGTATTAAGTGATCATAAAGCCTGAGTGTTTGCATATATGCGCACATAAAAAACAGTGAGATTCAGCTTCTGTATTGGTGGTCTTTAGTTATTATTCTTATTGAAGGAGGAGGTTAGGAATGGGGATAGGCAGTCAGTTAGGATCAGAGTACCTCACACCCCAAGTCCATTTATCAGCCTGATTGAGAAACAATGCACACCAAGAGGGTGTGTCTCCAGCCCCTCAAATTCAATTGAAAATAGAATGTTCAGAACAGCAGTATAACAGCATAATTGCAGTGGAACAAAGCTGGTTTCAGAAAAAGAGGCTGGGTAATGTGGAAAAATTTAGTGGCACCTAAGTAGCCAGGAGACCCTTGTAGTCTCAGTCAGTCAGCAAGAGACACAATTCAGAGACCCCCAACTGTCAAATCCCCACTTCTAGCTACCTTACCTGTATAAACACCTGCTTTTTGTCTCCTTAAATGAGTACCACTTGGGACCCCTCTCTCTTTTCTTATCCTTCTTCCTATATATTAATAAATCTCTTGTTATTTTGTAACTTTGTCTCAACAGTGAATTCTTTCCTCAGAATCTGGGCCTATTCCTCGAAAAACCCAATTTATTATAAGAGAATAGGAAAAAAAGTACTGTTGCCTTTTTCATAAAATTTAGTTCCCATTAAATTCTAGTTCTCTTAGATTGATTTTTAGAATTTTGGTTATCTCAAGGCCTTCCTTTTTTTTATTTTTTTTCACTCTGTGTCTTTTGCTCTGTGCTTTAAAGTATCATGAACTTTTTTTCAAGTCAATTCCTGATCTATTTCATTAAGCAAAAAACACACAAAAAATATACACATAAATCTTTTTAAATAACCTATTCTCTATTTTGACTTTCCTATCAAGCCATTGCTCGACAATATACTAAGCCATTTTATCTGTCCCAAAGCATCTATATGGCATGTCTTTTTGTAGCTGAGAGTGTATATTAGATACTGTTTTAATTTCTTCTGAAATCTTTAAGAATTGTGTAATTGATGTTAATTTACTGATGCTGTGTTTTATTGGTAGTGTCTTACATTTGATTTTTATTCTAAGATTATCTCCTATTTTGAGAAGAATTTGCTGTTTTGAGAGTTTGCCTTAATTTTCACATTTACTCTATTTTTTTTAAATTGATTATTTAGTTCATCTCCCTTTTATTGATACAGTTAGAAGTCAGCTGGTTATATATCGCACTTTATCCAGAAATCATCTTGGCTACATAATCAAGTTCATTAGGTGCATTTTACATTTTTCAGATTACTACAGTTGAAAGTATGCCCAAACTTTTTGCCAGTTCTCAGTGATTTCTTTTTTCTCTCTATCTTTTAAGTCCTCTGTGCTGATCACTTCAAGGGCTTGTTAGATTTCTGCCTGTTACACACTTCATATTTTGCAATGTTAACACCTCATTTCCAGGTAACAAATTTTGTTTATCTATCGATGAATTTAAAATAACTATTCAAAATTGAATTGTCTAAGATAGTAAAACTTTTATTATATTTCATAATTGTATTTATTAATGATTTGGCAATATTCAAATGGGTAATCTCTCTTCTTCAACTATGAAGGGAGATGGCAGATGGACTGGAATAGAGGACCCAAAATGATTTTACTCACATGATACTTCATTGTAATGACAGGAAGATTTAAACTCAGTTTGTATCATCACCGGAATTAGTACAGGTGAGCTCTCTAGCATGTGTAGTGGAACTTCTAGGGTATCTCAAAAGTTTAAGAGAAAACTTTCCTCTTGATAGGAGGCATATAAAGACATTTTGGTTCTAGTTTAAAAAAGACAAAAATGGGCAAGATGATCACTAAGATTCTTTTTGTTTCTAAAATATCTGTCTGAAAAACCCTCCTGAAGATTTAGAATAGTTAGGAAATAAAAAGAGAAAACATTTAAACTTTTCACAAGTTATAACCATCCGAACCTGCTGAAGCATTAAATACTCTATAGCATTTATCTCTCAAAAGATTTAATTCCAAAGATAACTGTAGGTGATAAAGACATTTATAGCTGAGAGTGAATGGAAAATATCTAAAAAAAATACAATTTTATATCTGTGTTTCTATAAAAATTACTATATTTTTTATAATCTCTTATCATGAAAATGCTTTCCTCCACAAAAGCCTTTGAATAATGCTAAAAATGTCATTCTTCAAATTATATTTTCAGCTATGTTGATGGTATGAAAAAAATTACTACCAGAGACATTTTTAATGTAACTCATGATTTAAAAGTTACCAAAATTTATTAATGATATGCTACTCTTAATATGGTTCTATGTGGTTCCTGAAACAATAAAATCATAAAAAGGGAATGATTTTAGAGATAATCTTGACTAATCCTTCCAGCCACAGATGAAAGAACTGAGCCCTAGAGGAACATGAAACTTGTCCAAGGTCTCTTAGGTGGTTAATGGGTAGAGCCAGGGACTCTTTCTATAGCCATAGTGCTAAAACTAAACAGTACCCTTGAGAGAAATAAGATTTTCAAATGATATAACTATTCAATTAAAGTTTATGCTTTCATTAATTTTCTGTAACAACTCTTCATCCATCTGTTGTATATAATTTTTAGACCAACCTGAGTTGAAATAAATTCTTATCATGTTGAATTAGTAAAAAAATATTGTTTCATCATAATTTTAAAGTGACAATAAAATAGATAAAATTGAAAGCATATTTCTGAAAATATTGAGGAATTGGTTAAGATAAAAGACAAGGTTATTGTTTTATTTATTTTATCCAGTCTTTAAGTATATAGACTTTCTGTACCAGCAGATACCTATTGTCCATTTTTTAATATTTTATTTATATGAAAGATTTTATATTTTATTTATTTATGCATATAAGAATTGGGATGCAGGCCAGAGTTAGAAGGGTTGAGAGGATTCACCAGAGGGCAGACTGGAGAACAGAATAGGCAGATCTACTGAAATACACTGCTGAGGGGAGCAGCAGGTGAGGCAGGAGAGGTCTGCTGTGCCATGTGGGTCCACGTCCTGGCTGGGGATCTAACTCATGCCACAGTGACTGGCTATAGCTTGATAGCACTGAAATTTTAACCCTTGTGTCACAAGGTAGGTCCAAAACCTGTTGACCCTTGATCTAACTTGGAAATAGCTTCTAAATTACTCTTTAATACAAATATACTATATGGGTTTCTAGTGATTAGGTAGGTACTCATTGTACTGAATTATTTGGTGTGAAAATTATGATATCTATTATACTTTACCTTATGAAGATCTGATATCTACCTAGAAGCAATGTATTTTTTAAAATAATTTTTTGATCTGCATGCCATCATGAAATATGTCAACATTTGTTTTAAGATACACCTTTTAAAGTGCTGAAAGCTAGAAAAACCAAATGAATTGGTAGATAAAATCAAACCAATAACAAACCTTAGAAATCTGACTATGGAATCAAGACTAGAAGAGGTGAGGGGGAAATACAGTGTGAAGGGGACCCAATGGACTGTGGTACAAAGCTATGGGTGCCTTGATGGTAGGTGTAGTGTGAGGGTATGTATCTGAGGAGGTGTAACCCTGTGACTCTGAATGACATACAATACTGTAAGCCAATGTTATCTCAATAAAAATAAGTTTAAAAAATTGGAAATATATCAAGTTGTGACTAAGTATTCTGTAATAATTCCCTCAACTGGTAAAGATTCTAAAAGTAGAATATATGCAAGAGGATGGGAATGAACTACACTGGATACCCAGCTAAAAGGCATCATTATCTATTATCTATATACTTGACTCTGTTCTATTTCTCTCTATTCTTCTCATAAATACTTTTATCTTTTTCAATTACATTTTTATATAACCTTTCTTTATTCTTTGTTTGTAGTTGTAGAAAACTGAAGTCTAGATATCCTTTTGGTAACATCTATTTGGATTGGGCTTCCTCAAGTCAACTTATATTCAAGTTTTTGTGTATATATCCTAGATACTAGCTATACTTCAGAGTTATTTGTTATGGATCTGTCATCTCACATTATTAAAGTTCTTTAAGGATAGGATTCTATGTTTTATAACCTTATAATTAATAAAATGAATCTAGTTAAGAAAAAAATCATATAATTCAAAGCAATTATTAAATTAATTTGTAATGGAGTCTCAGTAATTAAAGTCATTATAAAATCTGTTTTATGGAAGTGGATATATTATTCCAAATAAGATCTGGTTGCTGCTGTGTAATATTCTTCCTTTATTATCTCACACATAAGTTTATTTTAATTTTTTCTCAATTGTTTCTCAATTACTTAAAATTAAATTTAGTAAAATCTATTCATCCTGTGTAGTTTTGTTCTTGGGATTTACAGCAAAAGACATGTTATATTTCATTTTCTTTTATTGTCCTTCAAATATTTCTAAGTTTTAAATCTTCAATTCTATTTATCTTTCAAAAGTTGAAATCCAAACCTATTACTACAGACAACTGTGTCTATTAGAGATGAGTATTCTCTTTCACTGGCCACATGTAAATTTCTTTGAGCACAGAGTTTGACTTTTGTGATATTGCTTTGCAAATTGCTATATACAGCAGTATTCTAAAATAAATGTTGATCTTAGAATATTGGATTTTTGGTAAATGTCAGATTGGAATGGAAAATAATATAGTAATTTGTTACTGATTTAAGACATGGATTGCATAATTCTCATTTCTGTGTTAGATAAGAGATATGCATTTCTGGTTTATCTTATAAAATTTCACACAGAGTTGTTCCTTGTAAATACAGGTGTATATTTGCTTTTCTTTAACAATACACAGTTGATGGACAGAGAAATTAGATAGACTTATTGAATTTATGTAATGAATGCCATCTTCAAAATCTCAGTTATAAGTTACTCATATCAAATTCAATAAATGAAAAAAGCAAAGTGCCCAAGAGATCTAGCTGTGTAATATATTTTTAGAGTGCACTACATATTTTGATAAGTGCCTTTCTTCAATGATATTTGCTGATTAGATTCCCATGTAGCACTTACATTTCTGTTATTTTCCATTAGAGATGTATTTGTCCATTTTTTCTATATCCATTAACAACTTATGATTTTACATGAATTTTCTTCACTACCTTACCATAAAATAAAATGCAAGCTCATTTCACTGTTGTATCCCACTATCCTATAATAAAGATACAATTACTAAGATAGCTCTTTTTCTTATAACTATGAGTCACTTTCAAATTTTCATTATTTAGGCTGTTCCCATAAACCAATGGGAAAACAATTTACCACAAACTGTAATAAATGAATAAAAATACTATAATCTGGGAAACTATATCCTAATGGATAGCTGTTACTTTAGTACCTATTTCTTTTCTACCATATGACCATTATCTTTACTTGAGTTTATGTATCTGTATATTAACATTCTGAAAGTATTCATTTTTATTTTCCACTTACTTAGAAGCTGGTTAGACAGTGATCTCTCTTTGTGTCATTTCCTTTCTATGTAAAGGGAATATTAACTTATATTCTCTAAAAGAATTAGCTACTGATGAAATTAGTCAGAAATTTTAGGAATGAATTTATATTTTATTTTCAGTTAAGTATATTGGACTAAACTGAAATACTGAAGGACAAAACAAGAAGTTGGGTAGTACTTGCTACTAAGATTGACATGAAAAGGAACCACTTGAGTTCACACTCCACCTTTGAATTCTGTTTTTGTATGTGTAACTCCACTACATGAAATGTGCTAATACCATACAAATTTATCATTCATATCTTTGCTAGTAAGTATTTCTGGAGTACTTCAGATCTGACTTGAGCAACGGGTTCCTAAAATTCCCTATGTTTGTTGTTCTTGTTTGTTAGAGCCTTTTCTATTAGAGTGAGTCATTTATTTTTCTCTTAATTTCCCCTAATGATATTAGACTATGAATACCTTGACAACAGACTAACACATATTTCTATGATTTGAACTCTAAATAGGACGATTATCAAAGGATGATTCTAAAGGTGAAAAACTCCAGAGAAAGGCAGGGCTGGGAAGGAATGAGGATGTTTCTCCTTTGCAACAGTCCACGGTTGACCAAGAAGTGTGGCTTTAAATTGTAAGAAGGAACACGTTCAGGATGGTGTCTTAGCTAAATATATGACCTGAAGAAGTAAATATGGAGTTGAAAAATGCTCTTTATACAAAGAGAAAGGTCCCAAACATTAAGTCAAACTTTCAGTCATTTCAAGTTACATTATAATGGCAAAACTTCTCCTATTACTTCTAATGAGGATGCTACTTGATACACCCTTATCATATACTGAATGAGACAGACATTGTGGGGAGTAATTAGAGGCAGAAGTTTGCAATTCTGTCTCTGCTTTGACCCAGCCATTTGACATTTTTGGAATTTACTATGAGAAAATAATCATGTATGTGCTCAAGGAGTGAACAATAGGGATGACAATTAAAGTACTAACTAGGATAATGTAAGTGAGGAAAAATCTAATGCCCTCCAAACAGAAAAATATTTATATGAATCATGGTGCATCTGTACAATAGCCATTAAAAATGGTACTGTGTTATAAAGCTATAATAATGACTTAAGAAGATGTTCATGATGTGCCATTAGGAGAAAAGACTCACAAAATATTTATAGTATAATATTTTTGTTAAACCATTAGTGGCTATCAATAGATCTCAGAACATTTTGATGATAAATATTAATTATACATTTAAATACACATATATGTGTATTACTTTTGCAATAAGATGAATATATTTTAAGTTAAATATAGTAGATAATTCCTAAATCTAAAACCCATAATGTTCCTAAACATTAGTCCTTTGCCTCCAGTCACTTCTCACTATAGAAATGAACTCTACTCTCCACTTCTATTGTCAAAATTGATACATCCACCATTTATACATATCTGAAAACATAAAGTCTGACTAAGCATACCTTATAACTTTGGCTTACCTAAAACTGATAAATATTATCATAAAAGTAATGAGTTGAGAAAAAAAATCTACGGAATAAGATTTAATAATTAACAGAGAAAAAATAGTCTTTTATAAAAATTGTATTACTTGCTTTTGAGATAATGTTGATTTACAACACTGTTTATGGTTTAGGAGTATATGTTCATGCCTCTTCAGATGTTATTACACCATACCCACCATCAATGCATCATTATCCTTTAGTATAATCCATTGTGTACTCTCCACACTTGCTCCCCATTCCCCACCCTTCTTTTCTACAGTGAGATTTCTACTGGTTTAGTTTTACCTATTCCTTTATTCTGTTTATTTATATTCCATTTAGCTATATTTCATTCACAATTTGTATTTCCCTTTCTGATTTATTTTGATTAGCATAATCACTTCCAGTTTCACCCATGTCCAAAATGACAAAATTTCATTTTCATTGATGACTAAGTACTATTCCATATGAATATATATATAATATTTTCTTAATTCAACCATCTGTTCTTTGGTAGTTAGGTTGTTTCCATAACTTGGCTATGTAAATCATGCAGCAATTAACATAGGAGTGTATATATGTCTTTGAATTAGTGTTTTTACATTCTTCTGGTAGATACATAGGAGTGGAATTATAAGTTATATGGAATATCTATTTTTAATATTTTTAGAACACCCCATACTATTTTCCATATGGGTTGGAACAATCTACATACCCAATAACATTGTATGAAGGTCTCTTTTAACCTACAATCCCATCAATACTTGTTTTTGGTGTTTTTGATATGGGCCATTCTCAGGAGTGTGAGTTGTTATGCCCTGATAGTTTTGATTTTTATTCCACCAATGATTGTTGATGACAAGCCTGTGTTTGTTGGTCATCTGTAAGTCTTCCTTGAAGAAGTGTCTATGTAGAGCTTCTATCTATTTTTGTAATTGGGTTATTTATTTTTAATTGGTTTATATGAATCCGTCATAAAGAATTAGTTCCTTGTCTGATGTATGACATACACTTTTCTCCCATCCAAAAGGTTGACTTTCTTTTAATGATAGTTTCTTTCAGAGTGCATAAGTTTTATTTTTATATTTATATATAAATACAATATTTAAAATATTTATTTATGCATACAATAACTGGGGTACAGCCCAGAGGTGTGGGAGGTGAGAGAATTCATCAGAGACAGAGTGGGGAACAGAACAGGCAGATTGACTAAAATAAATTGCTGAGGTGAGCAGCAGGTGAGACAGGAGAGGTCTGCTGCATCATGAAGGTCAACTCCCTGGCTGGAGACTGGACTTATGCTGCAGTGGCTGTCAATAGTTTCACAGTGCTGCGCCGTAACCCCTTGTGCCACCAGGGATGTCCCAAAATATAGAATTTTTTTAACTTGATGTAGCTCTATTTGTTTATTTTTGCTCTTTTTTCCTTTGCAGTTGTGGTCAGGTCTACAAAGAAATCTCTGAATCCAATATCTTCAGAGTGTTTTGCATGTTTTCATACATATATTTTATGGCTTCAGTCATTTATTCAAAATTTTAATCCATTTTTAATTTGCATTTTTGTTTAGTATGAGGTAGTGGTTTCCTTTAGTTATTTTGCATATGACCAGTTTGTCAAACCGTTTGTTGAAAAGACTTTTTCTATTATATACTCTTAGCTCCTTTATCATTAACAAACTGTCCAGATAAGTGTGGGATTGTTTTTGATGTTCAATTCCATCTGATTGATCTGTGTGCCTATTTGTATATTAATACCATACTGTTTTGGTTACTCTTGCTTTATAGTACAGTTTGTAATCGGGAGGGTGATGCCTTCATTCTTTTATTTTATAACAATTCCTTTGGTTATTTGGAATCTCTTTTGGTTCTATTTATATTTCATGATGATTGTTATATTTCTTTGAAAAAATAGCTTAGGATTTTGACGGGAATTAAAATGAATCGGCATATTGCTTTGGGTAAGATAGCCAATTTACTAATGTTACCCCACTTGCAGGGAATATCCTTTTCTTTTAAAAATGCCATGTGCAATCATTTTTGTAACTTATTTTGTCACTCCATATATATTTAATTATTTTATGTGATTATAAATGGAATTGATTTCTTGATTTATTTTCTAGTTTATTGTTTGTTATAGGAATACAACCAATACTGTACATTGATTTTGAAATCTGTCATTTTATTATATTTTTTTAAAGATTTATTCATTTACACATACAAGAGCTGAGGTGCAGGCCACACGTGTGTGTGTATGTCGGGGAGAGTATGTGTGTAAGAGGATTCACCAGAGACAGAGTAGTGAACAGCACAGGCAGACTGTCTGAAATACACGGCTGAAGGGAGCAGTGGATAAGACAGGAGAAGTCTGCTGTACCATTTGCATCACCACCCTGGCCAGGGATTGACTTAGCTGCAGTGGCTATGGACAGACTCATAACCATGCGACTCAACCCTTTGGGCCACTAGGGAGGTCTCTTACCATTTTTAATATGATTTCTTGTTTCTAATTCTTTTTAATGGAGTCCATAGAACTTTTAAAATATACTGTCACATTATTTAAAATATACTGTCACATTATTATTAGTTTTACATTTTTTCCAATTTGGATTTCTTTTTGTATCTTTGTCTTGCCTAATTGCTCTAACTATGACTTCCAATTCTATGTTGAATAGTAGTGTAAAAGTAGTCAACCCTGTCTTTTACCTAATTTTAGAGGAGAAATTTCAGTGTTTGACTTCTGAGTGTGATGTCAACTCTGGGTTTTTCAAATATGCATTTATTACTTGAGGTATAGTCCTTCTATCCCCATTTTGAAAGTTTTTGTCACAAAAGATTGCTGAATATTACCGAGTGCTATCTTGGCATTTATTAATAATAATCATATAATATTTTAATTTCCTTTTGTTGATGTGGTGAATTATATTGATTGTTTTTCATATTATATATAAAATATATATATTGAAATATCCTTACCTCCCTGGAAAAAAAATCCACTTGGTCATGTTATATAATCCAGTCTGAAGCTTCCAGGAATTTCTCTCCACCTATCTTCTGTTCAATGAACCATAAATCTCTTTTTCTCCTTGAGAGATTTGTGTTCTCTGATATCCAAGAGGTTTTCAATTTTCTAAGTCAGGAGATTCTCTCGATATAGTGTCCTGGTTATCTTGTTTGTCTCAGGAACAAAGTAAGAAAATGGCATTGTCATGCAGATGACTGTCCTTAATTATGTGCTTTTTGATGGTAATATTTCATGCTTTAAACTATAAAAAAGCCAATATAATAATCATAAAAATAAAATATTTTTGAAAATATTTCAAACTCATTACCAAATATTCTGGAGGTACGTATATACCCAAAGAAATTATTCAGTTTCACCATGCTTCACCTCAGTAGTATTTTGCCCTACTTGCTTACTTCTATAGTAGAATCCCTTTTTTTCCTATTTTTTGGTGCTAAGCTATTTTGATATTCCTTTACAACATATCTCTTACTGTTTTTCTTAATTTTCTGCCATTTGATTGCAGTTACTTCATCCATTGGCTCAAGATTCTATCAAATACACTTCTGTGTATTACATTTTTAGAGATACAAAATAATAATTAAAAATGGGTTATTAGAGAAAATAATTTGTTTCATGTCTAATATTAGCTTTTGTTACTTAGGTTTGTTATACTAGAGTCATAAACATAATGTCATGCTTTTTCCAAATCATGCTAAATTTACACTTTCAGATGAAATTGACAGTTGTTGATATATGTATAAAGTGAAAACAAATTATACCTTTATGCAATTAAGGAACTTGCTCTGGTAGAAGAGCCAAAAAGTTGAAGTTTCAAACACCTGTAGCTGGGAGAGTGTAGTTGAGTTCATCATGAGGAAATGAGTTTTGCTAACTATTGTGTATTTTCAAATATCAATTTATCATCACTAATTACTATCATTATAGCATATGAACACAAGATTAATTGGAATTCTGAGTTCTCTAATGAAGTCCTTTGTAGTAAAATTTATGCTAGGAAAGAAAAAGGAGTTATCCAAGTCTCTTTTCTAGTGTTTTTCTTTATGCATTCCCAGATATCTATTGGGGTTTGTGGCTTTCAATATCATATACATATCAAGAATTTTAGAGCCAGATATCAACTCTGACATTGAAGTGATTTGCTCAAATATCTATTTGCTATTCCTACATAGAAACATCACAATAAAAATATCTATAGCTAATGAAAATATTTCTAATGTCATATTTTTTTCTAGAAATTGGTCTCCCTTTACAGACAGAATAATTTAGGTAATTATTTGTTGCATATAGATTTTTTAATGTAAAAACACTTGAATTACATGGAAAGATTCTGTGTCATAATGAAATTATCTTGACTTTGTATTCTGGACCTAACTTTGCAAACTCTGTTCAGTAACTAACATGGTAACCCTCTCAGAATTTTAATTATCTCAGAATATTTTACATTCTAAGACTTTAAAAATTTTTGTTTTAATTTTTCTAGGTATTATAGTGCTAATATTATAATGATATTTGGAAGAGAATCAAAATAAAGTTCAGAATCTATAAAGTTGGATGAGGTTTTTCAGACCGTTTCATTAGATGATCTTGACTTTATTTTGCTGCTTCCTCCTATTAAATGATTTTATCTCTTAATATATTCTTATCATGTTTCACATCTTTTATCCATTAAAAATCCATAGAATAAAACAGGGAAATATGGCTTACTAATTTCTTTGCCTACTTAAAGTTGTCATTATTATTAACAATCTATTAAGTCAGACACAACACATTTCCTCCTAGTGAAGACTTAACTTGACATTGACATTCCACTTCCTGGAATCACCTGTATTCACATGAATTACATCTATGGGTCCTATTTCTGAAAGAGTTTTCAAAGAATAACATGTAATTTTTTTAACCATTGATTTTGAAACTTATCAACGTATAGACAACCATTTTTGGCAAAAAGTTAAAATAAAAATGAATTTGAATTGTAATATTTTCTCAAAAATATCTGTACTGGAAACAGCCAGCTCAATAGTGGTTCAGCAAATGAGTTATAACAGAAACAGTCTTGTGTCTATTTGCTAGGCATAAGCAGTGACTCAAATATATGTTGCATTAAATAGTTTAACATTAGCAATCTCAGACCTTCTTTATGAAGAAAGGCAGTAAGAAGAAAGTAAGAAGCTATTAGAGGGCAGGTATATGAACACTAAAGAAAGTGGGAAATGAAGGACTGTATTAGATCAGGGGAGCTGATGATCCATGGAAGGAAGATGACCTAAATAGAATCATAATGCTTGGTTCTGGTCCCGGCCACAGTAGATCCTCACGACTGAGGTTCTTATTAGGTGATTAGGATTTCATATTATCATTTAGAGCTCTGCAATTTTCTTGAAGGACAACATAAATTTTTATTATAATTTATATTTAGTTCTACATTTATTCTTTCACTTTGAATCTCAGGAACTTGGAAATAATTTTCAGAATTTATAGAAGTAATATTAAATGAATTGTGGGATACATCATCAATTCTATTATAATGCTGACTTCTGAAGACCAAATTTTTGCATAGTACAATGGCTCATGAAATATGCATTTTATCTTCTCTGGGTCTTTTGATCAACAGTAAATTTCATGTTGATTTTAGTGTTGCTTATTTTCTTTAGTTTGGTTTGATCATTATTGAAGGAAAAAATAATATACATTGAATAAATATGTATAGTGGAAGGAAAATGTTCTTCAAAAAATGGTGTTGTGAAAACACCATGACATAAACCTCAGAGATAACTTTGTGGACTCACGCCAAGTAGAAGGAAATCAAAAGAGACTATAAACAATTGGGACAACATCAGATTAACAGCTATCTGTACATCAAAAGAGACTGTAACTAAAACAAAGACATCATATTGAATAGGAGGAGAAAATATCTGCAGACCATACATTTGAAAAGGGGCTGTTATCAAAGATCTACAGAGAGCTCATATAGCTCAACAAAAATAAAACAACTAAATAAAAAAATGGGCAGAACAGCTAAATAGACACATCTCTAAAGAAGACATACTGATATCCAACAAACATGAAAAAATGTTCATCATCATTTATCATCAGGGAAATGCAAATCAAAACCACAATGAGATACTACTGAATTCCAGTGAAAATGACACATATCAAGAACAGAAACAAGTACTAGTGAAAGTGTAGAGTAAAAGGAAAACTCCTACACTGTTAGAGGGACTAAAGACTGGTCAGCCCGTATAGAAGGCAGTATAGAGGTTTCCAAAAGACTAAAAATGTATGTCTCTTACAATCTGGCAATTCTGTCTTTTGAAAGTTATCCAAGAAACACAGAAACACTAATTCAAAAGGAAACCTGTACTCCTATATTTATTGCAGCACTATTTACAATAGCTAAAATATGGAAACAATCTAAGTACTCCAAAACAATGAATGGTTTAAGAATATGTGGTATATATACTCAATGGAATACTACTTAGAATACTACTAATGATAAATTTGTGTCCTATTCAGCAACATGAATGGAGTTAGAAGGGATTATGCTAACACAATAAATCAGAAGGATAAAGATAAAATACCAGATGTTGCCTTTTAAATGTGTAATACAGATAAACCAAACAAAGGGTAAGACAAAGACAAACATTAAAACCATCTGTTAAAAACTTACCATAGATCTGAGGGCAGGGAAAAGGAAGGGTGAGTATGGGGTGTGAAGTGGGCGTGTATAATGGACTATGGTGGAACTCTTTGGGTGGGAAAATTACACTTGAAAGGTGAAATACTATACTGTCAAAAATACTAACAAGGATGCAAAACAATGGGAATTCAGTAAAAATAAAATTTTTAGAAATGTATTTTGAATGTAATGTAATTTCATTTATTAGAAGCTCATCAAGTTATTATCTAATTTTAAACTTTAACTATAATAACTTAAGTTCTTCCAAAAACGTGCACTTTTGAAAGATTCTTTTTAAAAACTTACCTAACATTTACACACATACAGATATCTCAATTATTAGTAATATATTCTCTATCATGTAATCAGAAAGCTCAATTGACTGGAGCAGAATAAGTGATAGCACATATATTATGAATGATTTGAAACACAAAATCTAGATGGTACTACTATATAAATGTTTATAAAATAAAACACCTAATAATTTCACCTACTTAATAATAGCTGAGATCCTAAAATGTAAGCCTAGCTTGTTTGCCTTTGTAAACAGCCCTCATAAACTTGAAGTCTTTGAAATGGATTGTGCTTATCTAAAGATTAATTACCCTGTTAAGTTGTACTTATATCACCATGTAAATACTAAGTAATTACTGCAAATGATTTTTGTGTCCTCTCTAAAGCTTCAATAGTTCATATCTTTTTTATTTGAGTTAGTATAAAACTGGACATAAGAGGGTAATTAAAAATATGTGTACATGAGAGATTTACAATGTGCCAGGTTAACCAAATCATCCATGTAATATTTTGCAGAGTAATGGAACTCTATGTACATAATGAACTAGTCAACTAAAGGTAAAGTTCTCTTGTGATGCTTTTATTCTTGTTAAATGTCTTCCATAACCTATACAACCTATCAGCAGTTACTATGTAAAATACTAATATTCTCATAGTGTATTATTAAGAGTCACAAATTCAAGACAGACAAGAAGATGAAGGGATGGAAAAAGAGATAAAAACAAACAAAAAAGTTATAAATAAAATTTGAGGCTTGACACCTTGAAATTTAGATAATAATTACAATCAGTAGGATGACTACAAATTAAAAGAATCAGAGATGAGAGAGAGAGCATTTTTTCATTTTGCTTATGGAAATATATGTATTTGTACTTTTTGAAATTGTCAGATGAGAATTTCTGTCTGTAAGAGTTGTTCCCAATCAGAAAGCAGAAAATAACTTTACACTCAGGAATCATCAGGGAAGTTCTAGAAAATAAACAATCAGAAAGAGCTCAGAAAAATGCCTAAAATTTTTGCATTCTAGTATATAAGGGCATGTGTATGTGCACATGTTTATGAGAAATACATATACAGGAGTAACTGACATCTGTATCAAAAAATGTCTAGATCATCCATATACATATGTATACATGATATATATTAGATAAACATGCCATGTGATAGCAGGTGTCTGTTTAAATTAGAAAAATGCCACTTGTGATTTTTATGTACATTTCAGCGTTACGTTGTTTTCTCTCAGTCAATGGTGTGTTGGTCTGGCTGAGAGCCCAGGTCTCACATAATGATCAACTTGAGACTAGCATAGTACCATCTGGTAGTGTCTCAGGTAGGAAATAGATGAAAAACATCTACCAATTTATGCATTCATTCTGAAAACATAATAGTACAAACCACAATATGGCCTTTTTTTTTACTAATGTATCTGCTTGCGAATAAATGAAATCAATAACATGTTACTCAATTGTTTTATTTTTTGTGGAAAAATGAAAAAAATATCTAGGAAACAGGGGCTGAATATGATTTCTTTCATGGAGTGAGAAATGTGAAAGTCATCACACATATTTTAATACAAGGAGGATCTAAACGAAATATACAATTGATGAGAGAAATAAAAATATAGCTAAGTACCACTGGCTCAGCAATGTGGTGAAGCTGAGAAAACATATCAGGAAGAATTCATGATCTCTGACACTGGTTTTATAACAAAAAAATGAAAAAATAACATTTTTTTTCTGCTGAAGTACGTTGTTTGTTTATGAGTTTAGGCAGGTTATTTCCATAAACTATGTACCTTTTGACCTTCTGATATGTAGCAATGTAAACAGGTATTCACTTTTTCTAACTTCACACAGTGGTCTGATCCTGTGCAGTGAGGATGTTTTCTTCTTGTGTACCATTCTTGTAACTATCTCAGGTGTTAAGTACTGATATTAGGACTTTCAGTAAGGCAGTATTATTTTTTGTTGTTGATTTTCTATCTTGCTGGAATAGCAGCCCTCCTGAAATATCTTGACTTCATCTCATTCACTGAAGATTCTAGTGTAATCGAGGATGTTAGATCGCTGCTCATAAAAGGTAGAACATTTTCTCTCCTATTTCATTTGGTTAATAAAGACTCACTCATAAGAATCTTCATTTCAATTTTATTTTTATGTTTTATAAACTACATGCAGCAATTAAAAGTGTAAAATGAGACTAACAGAACAAATAAAGGGACAAATAAGTCTTAAATGGAGACCTTATAAGTATTATTGTTGAATATAATGATTAAGATGTCCTGATTGTATTTATATCTTTATTTTTTTTTATCTTTATTTTTTAACAAGGGATACTAGAGTTTACAAAATGGTCAGCATGATGCTATTGTGATATAGGTACAAGAAATGTTACAATATGAGTCTCTGCTAATTACTCAAGTGAACTATCTTAAGAGAAGTATGAGATAGAAATATCTTATAGTGTTATTCATCTTACAGTGGGTCACTTTATTGCAATACTTCAGGGCATTTAGATATGAATTTTTTAGTCTATTGTCTTCTTTTTTTGGCAAGCAGAGTTTTTCCCAAAATGCAAAATTGGTTTCCAAAACACATTGTAATACTAGTTTACAAGAGTTTTTGAGTCAGCAGATGCTACACTTGATCTTAGCCAAAAGGCCGAGAAGCGATTTTTGAGTCAGCAGATGGATGAATCTTTAGCCTTGGTATAATTTAGCCTTGGTAAAATTCTCTACATTCAAAATTTTCTTTAATTCATCATTCCCTAACTGATTGCTCCAGTCCATTGGGATTGTATATTTTAGATATGGACACCACTTAGAGAAGTTATCCTCTACAAATTTCACTGCAATATTTTCATCCATTTTTCTAATGACCTCAGAGCTTGTATTATATAGTTGTTTTTAAAGATTTTACTTATTTATTTTTGCATATGAGAACTGGGATATAGGCCAGAGGTGGAGTGATGAGACGATTCACCAGAAACAGATTAGGAAGCAGAATAGGAAGATCTACTGAAAGACACTGCTAAAGAGAGCAGCTTGAGAGAAAGAAGAGGTCTGTTGTGCCATGTAGGTTAGTTCCCTGGCTGGAATTGAACTCATGTCATCATGGTGGTAGTGCTGAAACTCAAATCCTAGACCACCAGGAAGGCCCTACTGTATCTTTGAATATTAGGTTATGGAACTCTAGATATGGAAACTTTAACATGAATTTTACCATAAGCTGATAATAAAATGTGATTAAGTAATACTGAAATTATGATTAAGTATAAAGATATATCCAGTTTTGGTATATGTGTAAAGATGTATTTTATAAATATACATATATAACAACAAATAAATATTTCATCTTTCCTTGAAAATATATAAAGGTATTTTGATACTTAGAAAATTAAAAAGTATCAAAATTGAGGATTTATTTTTATTATAATTCCCTCAGAGAGAGCACTTTATTTTATAGTTATTGTTGATAGATTTGATTATGACTATATATATTGATTTTTTTCATGTTTTTCATACTATTATGCCATATAATCAAAATATCATGTATGTCTGTTATCTGTATGTGTGTGGATATTGCAAGAGGGATAAATGTTAAGTTTGATAAAAATTTTAGATAACTCATCACTAAGTGCTTTCTCTTTGCTTTTTTTTTTTAAATATTTTATTTACCTTTACATACAAGAGCTAAGGTACAGGCTAGAGGTATGGGGTATGAGAGGATTCACCAGAGACAGATTGGAGAGCAGAACAGGCAGATCAGTCCGCTAAAATACACTGCTAAGGGGAACAGAGCAAGGCAAGAGAGGTCTCCTGAACCATGTGGATCCCCTCCCTGCTGCACAGAGTGGTGCTCAACTCCTTGTGTCACCAGGGAGGCCCAAGTGCTTTTTAGGAAACTTTCTTGCTGCCATTCTCAATTAGTAAATAGAGTGATAAAACTTGACATGTTAAACTGTTAAAGGTCCCAGAATTTAAAAAAAAAAAAGGTCCCAGAAAGTTAAAGGTCCCAGAAATTGTGATTATGATTAATATTGGTAAATTTTATATAGAAATGGTGAAAGGCTATGCTAAAATTTATTTGGTTGCTCAAAGGTTTAAATTAGGAGTTTTAACAAACTAGATTTTTCAATTCCTTAAGGAAATGACAACTACAAAGCACTGACAGTTTTCTCTCTAACAAACTATAAATCAGTAACTAGTTTAGAATAAAAAGTTTGAGAAGAAAAATTATATTTTGATGCAATTTGAATTATTTTATTACAATTCATTATCCATAGTCTGTTGTAATAGTTGCTTAGAAATCTTTTATGAATTGAATATGCCTACTTGATATATTGCAAAGTTGAATCTGATTTAAGAACATAAGATAGTTTCTATTCTGAAGCTAAAGGTCTCTCTCTCATACACACTTAGTATTAGCAAGATTTATTAGGGCAAGGAATGTTTTCCAGTATCTGTAAATCTAGAAGGCAAATAACTAGAAATGTTTACTACAGGCCTATGTATTATTGCTATAAAAGAGTACTTACCACTACCCAAACAAATCACAACATTGAGTATCTTACACATTTTATATTGAATATTATTATAGGTAACTATCACTTTAAATGGTACTTTCATTTTGAGTCTATTGTTATGTTTGATGGTTTTCAGTAAAATAAAGTATGCATTTAAGCCTAAAATAAATTTAAAGATTTGACATACACACGTGCAATATAGCTTCTGTTTAAAAGAGCTTATATATAAAATTGGTTTTCATTATAGACCCTCCATAGAGAGTTATATTTGTTAGGCACAGTCCAAGTTTTCATTTCATTGTAGTTTTTTTTTTTTTTTTGCGCTTGAACAATTTTATGATTTGTTCATTGGCTAAGGAAATAGTCAATGAATACTAGACCAGTAAGAGAAAGAGAAGAAAATGTTTTAATTTTCAAAATTTTCAAAATGGTATTAACATGGAAAATTCATTTATATATATATATATATATATTTTCAGTTATCATGTAAAGAAAGTAAATATTTGGTGAAATATGCTTAGAAATTATGGTATCTTTTTGACTGATCATTAGTTAGCTTTATATGGCACTTTTGTGTAGTATCTGGCAATTCTGCTAACTGAATTCCTTTCAATGTAGGTAGGACTACAGCATATGTTCTATAGCATGGTGTTCTGTGCTTGATCTTAGGAGTTACGGTCACTGTAGAACCACAAAGGGAAAATGGGGTAATCAAAATATTGGAAGGATGTAATTGTTATTCTGGCTAATTCATTATAGTAGAAATATTTTAGACGTTTTAGTTCTTCTACTGGAAAAAATTCCATAGGTAAAATGAACCAAACAGAATAAAAATCATAAAATAAACAAAAACAGTTCTAGAGTTACCATAATGAAATTACCTCTATAATCATATGAGGAGAGAGGAATTTGCTGGCAGTCCTAGAAGTTCCTCCTTGTGTCCCATCCCAATTATAATATTATTTAAGGATATGATAAAGCAATATATAGCCCTATTGGTATCTACAGAATACCTTTATAAATACATATACATATATATACATTTGCATGTATATACATCTCTTACATATATATGTTAAAGTACTGCGCAAATTTATTTGGCAATTTCCCATCTCCCCCTTCACTTTCAGGATCATGGGGTCTTTGTTTAACCACTTTAGTATTCCATCTATATACTCATTATTCTACACTGAGAATTCTGACTTACTAGACAGAGGGTTGATTTAAGTATAAAGTTGTATGACTGCAAATTTGCTTTATCTCATATTACAACGAGAATTGTCTTAGAATTGTAAAAATTAACAAGACATCCCAAAGGAATTACTGAAAAAGTATTATATATATTGTGTGTATACACTTTATATTATTGATAATTTTTTTATATTGCACTAACATAGCCATTATACCTTTTATCCTTTATTTTGTCTTAATTCTACAAATAACTGTAGTTTTAATACTCATCGCCTGTCCATGCTATCAAAAGATCACACTCTAGTATATAGTTATTAACAAGACTGGTTACACCTATATCAGTTCCAGTTCATAGGTAGAGTAGGATATCTGTGTGTAATAGGACAAAACTTTGTGGCTTCATAACATTAAGGGAATATCTGCCACCCAACTTGGTTCCTCCCATTCCTGGGACCCTTACCAGCAATTGTCCCACTTTCTCCTCTGAGTCCATTTCTCTTTAACCTCCATAGCAAATGCATCCTTTCCAGGTTACAAACAACTAAGATCCAGACAGTGGTTCAGACATACCTAGATATGAATGTCCTCATGATTTCTACCTGGGGTCCCTGAATAGACCCCGTTTTGAGTGTTATCCTGACTGCCATATCCCTACTCAGCAGAAAGCAGACATAATGGTTATCACCCATTTCCCCTCATGAAGGGGGAATTAATGAGGAAGTTAAGAAAAGAGTACAGGCAGTCAACTAGAAAAAGGGTGCCTCAAGATCCCAAACACATTTATGAATTTGAATGAAAAGCAATCAATGGGAAACAGAAGGGTTCTCCCCAAGTCCAAGTGCCCTGAGTTTATTCATAAGTATGATTGAGAAACAATCCTGAAACCAGGAGTGTGCCTTCCCCTTACCTCCCCAAACTCAATTAAATGTTCAGAAAACCATCAAAATGGTACAATGTTAAAGCAATGTACCAAAGCTGGTTATGGAAAGATAGGTCAGGTAACGTGTGAAACTCAGTGGGCCACAGTAACCAAGGAGACCCCATGTCCCCCAATTAATCAGTAAGAGACACAAAATAGAGACAACAATATCCGAATACCTCCACTCCTTGCCCACTATGCCCATATAAACTGCTTTTTGGACCATTTGGAGGTACCTACTGAGAACAGAGTTTCCTGCCCCTCCTCTTATTTATCAATAAATATCTTGTTTTTCTATAACTTTGATCTCAACTTGAATTATACCCTGTCACAGACAAGAACTGAGAGAGCAGCTACACCAGAAGTTCCCAAGTCCTTAAGGCCTAGTTTGTTATGATTTATTTTGCTTATCTATTACATTTATATATTTAATAATATTTTGTTAAGGGTTTGTATCTCATTCTATGAAGTATCTTATTCTGTAGTTGTCTTTTCTTGTGATAGTTGTACACAAGTGATTGCAAGAGGGAATATGCTACATGAGGCTAAGGATATGAGATCAGCAATGTTCTTCAGCTGTGAGTGCTTCTAGAAACAGTTTGGATTTAGTGAAACTTGGAAGAGAGAGCAAAGTAGTGGTGACACAAATCTAAGTACACAAAAGTGGACCAACCACACTTATAGGACCAGAATTAGAAATCAGAAGACAGACTCTCTTCCTTACTTTGAGAACATAGAGTCAGTGAGCACTAGAGTCAGAATATTTTCAGGTAGATTGAATAACAAATTTCTTATAAAAATGATTAGTTAACAAAGAATTATAGGACTTCTACTTTTGATATTTATTTCATTACTTGCTTAAATATGTGTTTGGCATTTATATATTCATTTATATTATTCTCATCTGTTTATTTAATAGGAAATGCTTGACCATCAGATTTTTGTCTTCATGGCCTTTTCATGTTCATGGCCAATTATAGCATAATGGTACCTTTCCCCAAAATATTTTCTGACCCATCATATTTAAATTATTTCCTGCCCAATCACTATAGTTATCACTCCATTTTTATGTCTTCTCTAAATTTATCCTTTAAGATGATTGCTCATTTTTTTACCTGTTCATGTATCTGTATGTTTCTATGAATAGGTGTGTGTGTGTACAGGTTTATGGATCCATATGTATTTGTTCAGGAAATAGGATACATCATGGCAAAGTAAATTAATTTTATATTATTTAAAGCTGTGTATTTTGTATGCTTCCAAGAAATCTTAAGACTATTGTAATACAAACCACATATAACTGAGCTAAAAGAACAACTGTATGAAAAAAATGTTTGAGGGGCAGAAACTTATCTAAATGAAGATCACATGATATTGGGTGTGAAATAGTATGATTATGATAATTTGGACAGACTGTTACCAGTGAAACCTTATATCATATTTTACAACTTAATGTCAATTAACATCTTAGGAATCTGTTTTTAGTAAGATCTTAGGATGTGACTCTTTCTACAAAGAAAACCAAGTAATGAAACAGCATTTTGTGATTTCAAGGTAGGAAAGAGTTGATAAATGTTCTTCATTAGATAAGAATACTAACAATTGCACAGAATAACACATAGTCAAAGGACTCTTAAAATATTATGGAAAGAGAGAACCAATGGTATCTTAATGGTTTATAAAGGAAGTCAACATTTTTATTACTTATTGTCTAACAGCAAAACTCATAAAAAGTATTTGTTAAAAATCATGCCTAAAGCTAACTTGTAGCATCACAGTATACATGAATGATAAATGATATGACTAAGTGATTCTTGTAAATAATGACAATAAATAAAAAGCATATGTAATTCTTTCCTAAACTACTGTATCATAAAATAGAATAAAGAATATTTACCAAACCTGGGAGAATGGCATTTGGAAAAGAAATGACTTTTTATTAACTAAATTTAAGGTATGTTGTCATATCCTAGCAACAGATCTTAGCTAAAGAAGTTTTGAATTGTGTTATCAGAACACCAAAGAATACGTTTTATAATTATACATATTTGTTCTTATAATAGTATACGATCTGTATAATCAACTGTACCTGGGGTAACATACATCATGACAGAAGATTTGGAGTGATACTTATAAAATTTTAAGAATTTAATGAATTTGGATTTTCATTGAAAGTACATTAAATTTTTGTTCAAGCACTACACTTTAACACCTAAAATGTTCACACTAGGCAAGAGCAAAATGATAAAACATAGACTTAGGAATATACAAGTAGAGTCTTTGAAAGAGATTTGTTGATGGTCAGTAGAATATGATACACATCACTTTGCTATACAGAAATGCAAAATAGTATATTATGAGAAAATGATATGTTTATTACAATACTCAGTTATTAAATTATCCCTCTAAGTGGCCTCTCAATGTTAATTTTCTCTTTTTGTTTTTCAAATTAAGTATGTAATTTGATTAACCTTACCATTTTGCTCTTTGTTTCATTTATAATTTCTTTTACTATTTTTCATTGTTCTTTGTTCAAACTCATGCACTTTATGCTTTAAATTCAATAGTAGTCACTTTGAACTTTCTTCTAATGACTTATTAGCATTGTTGGTATGATTTCTCAGAATTCTTGGGCTTATTTCAACTATTTTTGTTCCCCTTAAAACATTTAATATTTAATTAAGTAAATAAAGGCTCAAAAAAAAAAAACCCTCAAATCTATGACTAGCATCTCCAACTTTGCTCAAAAAAGAAATGACTGAAATGTCTATAATTCTCATAAACGAATGTATCTACCAATGTTTGTCTGCATTTATAAATTAGAAATACTTGTTTATGATTTATGGATATTTGTTTATTGATTGACTAAAGTAATTTCTTGAAAATCACATAAAGTTGAACATAGGCAAATTCATTTGTACATTAGTAGAACAAATTCATCGTATTATTTATAGTGGTTATTATATTATTGCCAATATAAGTATGGATTTGCACTTTTTTTCTTATCTGTTTAATCTGTACTGAATCAAAGATTGTTGCCTAGTAAAACCATATGATAAGCCATATATGTTGGATTTTTTCTTAAAAGGCAATTTTGCCAAATCTATAAAGCATCTGATTAATGATTTTATTCTTTTAGGTGCAAATGAATTTTACATATTTTACTGGGTCATAACATTCAGATTTAGAGGAAAATAGATATAATATTTATTTCCTCTACCAGATTACTCTTGATAGTATTATTTATTGTTGATTATTGTCGTACCCATCATCAGTAAATGAATAAGCCTTACTTTTTATATCTAAAAAGGGTAATATTTTGGTTGATAAATTACATCCTATGTATCTATGAAAGTCAACCCTGCATAGACTAAAAAGTCATTTGGATTTATATAAAGGTGGTAAGCTATGCTTTATGAAAATTCACAGGCAACAGGTTTAGTTTTAGATGATCAGGAAAAATGGGTTTTAAGCCAAATTATATTTGCAGTGAATCTTTATTATGAAAGACCATGTACTACAAAAGTTTTAAGATATTCTAGAATGAAGATTATGGCACAAATGATGCTCTGACATAAAAGAAACCTGCAATTAGCAGTGCAATTTAGCAGATATGAGATAAAATTCTGATTCTGTTATTAGATAAACTTGAACAAGTTAAATTACATCATTTGAAATGGAAGTATTGAATGGAAATATCTGTTTATTCTAAAAATCCATGTACTTTTGTAGTCAATTCTCTTAGTATAATACTTAAGAATTTTCCACTGACAGTCTTATTTTCCCAAAGTGATAAAACAAGAAAAATTAAACATAACCTCACTGATCACTGTACACTTTTTCTAATACTGACAGCCAAATTGTAGTGTTTAGTCCAGGCAATGTGTTATCATGCACTAATCTTGGAGAGACTCATGGTTCTTTCACTGGATTTAGTGATATGTACAAAGACAATTTATGAAACATATGACACATTAATGAACCTTAAAACATGGTCTTGCATGATTTTTATGGACACAGAGAACTTGGATGAATGAGAAACTGAATTATATACTTAGAAATCTCTACCACTGCATAAAATTTTTGAGAAAGAGGTATGGTCAGTGTCAGAAGAAATTTTTTTTTCAAATAATTTCTATGGATTATTTGACCGAGTTTTGTAAATTATATTTAATAATAAATATTGATCTTATAAATTTGTTGATTTGAAACCTAGTTAGATAATAAGATGTATGTATTATTTTATCACCTAAATGTAAAGACCCTCTTCCATGCCAATGGCTATGTTTAGTTTGTATTGTATTAGTTAAACAAAAGAGCATTCTTATAAAGAGGGTTCAAATACTAATCTAATGTAAGCAAAATAAATGAGAACAGAAGCAATTAAGAGTCTAGTGATAACTTATCAGAGAGAAGCCAGGAATTTGTCTCATCCCTGCACTTACTTTCCAGAAGGTTTGGGTTCAGCTTCATATGTAGGCACAGCGCTCTCATTCCTACACTTCCATAGACCCTTTAAAAGATGTCAGCTTTTTTCATTTGACACCATGTTGTCTATGTCTAAGTTATCTCAAAAGCTAAGCAACTTATTATGAAAACTCTAATTTTGTCAGCAAATTTAAATCATATACATCTATAAAATGTTAACCTAGTCTACTATAATCAATGACTGACTGCTGGTCCTTTAGAGCCTTTATGCTAAATTATGAATTATAGAAATTTGTATTTAATTCAATAAAATTTTACGATGAACTTAATCATGCAATTATTCTAAAAAATTCTCTAAAATACATGTGAAATGGAGTCCAGTTTATTTTATGATCAAAATCAAAATATAAAATTCAAATTTTATAAGAATACTGAGAACATGTTGAATTTGCTTTTCAACAGTCTATTAACTCTTTGCTTAGTGTTGATTTGCTTTAAGAAAAGGGTAAAATTCAACAACCCATTTTGCTCCAAAATTAATTCTAACAGTAATACATTTTGTGCTCCACTGACTTTCAATTTATTACCAGTGGAGCTTGGTTGATTGTTTTGATCTTCAGTTTATTGGCAATGAAGTAGGATTTACTGTGTTACCACCTTTCAGTAACATAAATGTTACTTCGCTGAAACGGTGCCTCATCGTAAAACTTCAGAAAAAATAACTTAATTGTCCATCTTCACTTAAACTCATAATATTTTTGCATGTGGTAGAATGTTTAATATCACACTTGTCTCCTTGCATATTTACTTTATCAATTTCAACTCTTAGGTAAAATGTGTTCTCTAATGAACTGCCATTGCAATTTAATTACACTGACACCAGATGGCAGTGAATAGGTCCCAAGGTGTTTGTTATGAGACTGTAACATTACACCGAAGTATATATATCCTTTAATAGTAAACTTTAAACCTAAGGCAATGCATTCAAAGATGACATTAAAAACAAATTTTTTAAAAGTGAAGATAATTTATTAATTCATATATCTTTCTTTAACAAGGTTTTTTTTTTTTGTTTTGTTTTACATTTTATTTGAAAAAGATTTGGTATGGAAAGGAGGATTAGTAATTTTTTTTATCATTTTGTTTGGACTTTTGCTTCATTTCCTATAAACTTAGTTTTTTTCTTCATTACTAGTATTCTGGCAATTTCCAATAAATTTCAGAAGTGTTTTGTTTTCCATGTGTGCATCAAAAAAGGATCCACATCACTTTTGTCCCATATACGTGAACATTAAGGTAGACACTTTTTATATGGTTTAGTGTAAGTTTTCTTTCAAAATTACTTTAAACAGAAGGTATTTTCTAAATAGAAATTGTCTATAAACCACTATTTTTTTTTTACATAGTCTAGCTTATAGCTTTTATGTCTATTGGAAGCATTTCTGTAAGGACTATAGGGCTCAGGTGGTATAGTATCAGCAATGCCTTATGTGAAAATTTAGGCCAGACATTAGCAAGATAGAGAGGAGATGTTTGGAAAGGGAAAGTAGGAATTACTGTTCTTCAAAAAATCTTGTTTTTACAAATGTTTGTATAGTTTTATTAAGTATTAATTATGATTAAGTAAAATGGGTTTTTAAACTAGAGGGAGGACAAGCAGGTTTTAAAGTATAATAAATGGTTATTTATAACATTTTATATTTAGACATCTCTGTTAATTCCTAGTGGGTGGCATAACTTAGTAGCGATATATATTGGTTTAAAGGATATCTGACCTAGATATATAGACCAGAGAATCATCATCAACAAATCATTGACCCCACATTAAGTCTTATAGTGAATTAGAAGGTTCATCCAATATTTTATAAGCAGGAAAGAAAGTGAATTGTATAAAGAATGCTGATATCTGAATACTTAGACAGGGTCAAAATGCTGGTGTCATGAAAACCAATGGGGAAGTCTTCAAGAAGCAGATAAATTAATAGTGGCACAAACTGTTGAAAATTTAAGAATAAAAAAGTATCAAAATTACATTACCCATTTTTTGTGTCATTCAGGAAGTTAAGAGTCACCTCAATGAAAGCCATTTCTGTGGTGTAGAGTGACAAGAGTCAGATCATAGAAGTAGAAGATACTGAAAAGACAAATTGATGAGAAATTAGTCTCTACAGGTGGTTTGCCTATAAGTACAATACACAAGGGGATACAGAATCATAGTAGGTCATTTAAAAGCACAAGATATTGAATATATTATAGAACAGTGCTTGGTAAGGGCTCAATAAATATTAACTATGATTATGAATAGGGTAGAAAACTATTTCTAAATCCATGATTTTTTCACATATAGAGAAACAATTTGTGTTTTTCTTATGATGACTACCCCATGGAGAAGAAATTTTTTACTTCATTGGTGAGTTCTGTAAAATAATTATGCATTCTGTGCTTATTTAATTTTCTTTCTCTCTCAGACTTACACTTACACACACACACACACACACAGATATCCTTGCCTTCAGGAATCATGGATACTTTTCTTTTCCAACATGTAAAGCTCCTTTGTATTAGTGAGTGCAGTTGTATGGATAAGATCAGTTAATTGATAAGTGAAATTCATTTGTGCAATATACTTAATATAATATTTTATTATTGGTTTATCCATAATAAAATTATATTTGGATCTATATAAATCTGACTCCTTTGTTTATCTCATAAATTATTACAAATATAGCCTAGAATGAAAGAGTCATAAATAATATGTCTCATAGTCCCAAACTCATACAGGTTTCTTGGGAAAAGAATAAGGATTTATTTATTAATCTGGAGAAAGGATACGTCACTGGTCCTCTGTTATATGACTTCTCATGCTAGCCCCTGCTGAGTTATAGTTAGTCCTAGAATATGATTTTCTGACCATGGAGATGACTGGGTCCTGAGGTAATGTTCAGCTACATATTGTCCACACAGGCACTCTTTGCTCTATCCACCCAGGGCCCAGACAATTATATCTCTTGGTACATTCTATGATACATCCATATCCCTCTCAGGATCCTGAAGTAGTCTCTGCCATTTGAAACTGGCACATTCTCTTGTATACCTTATCACATCTCTCAGAAACAAACATGCAACAGACATTCTTTGAGATTCTTTCCATCTCCCCATGCTATATTCATGGAAATGCTGTTTATTTTTTGATCCATAAAACAAAAATCTATTTGATACCAGTATTTATTCAATTTAAAAATTATGTCTGGTTACATCAATCTATGAATTAGATGGTTTAACCTGAACTTAAAAAAAAATAAAATAAAATGGTGCTCATTGTAAGAACCAAAGGAATTCTTTTTTAAATGATTTTTTTCAATTTTATGATTGCAGATTTTTTTTTTTAAGTTAGGTTTATTATTAGGTTAATTCTCTTTGTCCAAAGATTTTGGGGAAATATGTGTTATTGACCACTTTCCACTTTAGAGTTTAGCCCTTGTAATAAACACACTGTTGGGTCCACCCAGGTATATTGAAAAGGCATCATTCTTCTTCCATATTCTCATTTATTGATTCTATTCTCACCTAGGGTGTGTTGCCATGAGAAGGTCTTAAATCATTGATTTATGGTGCATATATCATAGCCTAAATCTTCCAGGATCCTTGGCATAGTTCTATCTATATCTAGTTAGAAAAGCAACAAATTACCAGATCCTAAAGTGATGCTTCACCTTAGAATCATTTTACAACACAAAAAAAGAATTTTGGCTTTCTATCCTACTATCGTGAGTTCTATTTCAGTCATTGAATTCACTTTTACTAAACTACCTACTCAATAGGAAGGAAATATGGACATGAAAGTGAAAAAAATAGGCAAAGAAAAGCTTTAATTTTTAATATATATTACTGCTTCTTCATGTCTAATAACACTATTCTAGTTTAGAACTCATAACCTCTCATTTGAATTAATCTGAAAACTCCCCTAACCTACAATTTCCAGATTCAATCTCTGTTATTATATCCTTCTCACTATCATGAAAGTAAGGGGATATTTTTAATGTGAACATATGACCCAGCCACTTGCTCCAGTTACATTATTTGTTGGTGAGTAATAGGTTACCTCAATACTTAGTATCTTAAAATAACAGCTATTTTTATAGACGCTCATGATTTTATTGGTCTAGAATTCTGGCAGTGATGAGATGAATGATTCCTGTTTCACATATAACATTGTTGTTAAAATTCCCTGTTAGCTGTTCAGGGTCTGGAGAATTCAAAGCAGTTTCACTCACATAGCTGGTGCCTGGGAAGAGACAACTAAAAAACTGAATTGAGATAATCAACCAGAATTTGTGTGAGAGGACATTTCTGAAAAGTCAAGCTTCTTACAATGAGGCTGAGGACTCCCAGGGATAGCGTTCCAAGGAATTCAAAAGAAATTTTGGCTATCTCTTAGGCGTGTATTCAGAAATAGCCATAAATGCCCTGTTTCAACAATTCCTTTATTGCAGAAATATTGAAGGTTGTTACTTTTAATTAGCAACCATGTAAACAGTCACTTTTCTCAACACTATAATGCATTTTGTTATGCTATCCTTTTATTAATGCTATGATATAGCTTCCATTTGAAAAATTAAGAATCAGGGCCATAGAGAGTTTACTTATTTTCCTATATTTTCACTTAGTAAGTTGTAGGGTTGTATTAAACCTTGAATTAGTGGTTCCAAAGTCCTTGCTTTTAATCATTGACATTGGATCTAGATCATCTATTTTCTTTGGTTAACTATCTTTTTTTTTTTAATAATTCATTCATGTGGCAAAAGTTCATGTGTTTTTCTCCCTACCAAATAGGTAATACCTCCTCTGTGAAACTTGACAACTTTGTACATAGATCTACATCATAATGACTATATTCTTTGCTTTATTTTTTTTGCCTGTTTGTACAATTGATTCCAGTAATGTGTCCTCTAGTTTTCATAACTCGAGCTTCAGCACAGTATCAGAAACATGATTGATCCTCTGTAAATATTTTATGAAAAAAGGAAAGAATGAGTGACCAGAGCTATCTTAGTAAACTACAGTTTCTGTCACTCTGTACCTTGTAGGCTTACAATGAAGGCTTTTATGTCAGTATGTTCATATTGGAACATATTTTAAGAATACCTATGAGGAGATGGACAAATATTCTCCTTTGATCTGAATCATAATATATATTTCATAAATCTTATGAATTTTTTCCCATGCTAGTAATACTTAAAGAGTTCAATTTTGAAGGGATGTTTTATTTTAGGAGCTCTCAGTTTGTGTGAAGAGATCATAAATGTCATATGTTTCTAGCTGAGGTTTCATAGTGAGACATTGACTCTATAAAAATTCAGTGGCATTGGAGAATACTAAGAATATTATTACAGTTAGTGTAGCTATCTAGAGAATGAGCTAAGTAAGAAAATCCATATTTAATTAAAACTAAAATTACAGTGCATATTATGTGTAGGAAAGAAATGATATACATGTATGGTATTCATTTAATGCTTAATGAGAACATCTGGTCATATTTCTAGCTTTTAAGTTTAGACTGCAGAATAGGGAAAGGCCTTCTTTCCCACAGGCTACAACAGAACACCAGAGCTTAAATGATATAATGAGTAGATTTATGCTATTCAATTGTGGTGTCTCTAAACCTTAACATAAAATTATACTGCGTAGGATGAAAGGTGCTCAGACAGACAGGAACCAATATTTATCTGGTAATCAAGGAACTACACAGAAAGAACAATGAATGCATAATGCACACAAACCCTTACCAGATCATTTCTCTTGGTCAGTAATCCTTTAGAATAGAGAATTTAAAAGGGTTTGGTGAGACTATAAAGAGGACAGAATACTCATAGAATTATATTCACAATGTAGTGATTTTAATGACTTGACCTTGACTAAGTGGATATGTGGAAGAATATAAACAAATATTTCCCATAATGAACTGAATAGAAATGTTTATGTATAACCAAATGGTATTTTTGAAACAGTGTACCATGTAATTAGAGTTGTATTATGTTTTTGTATGCAATTATCAATAGATCATTTACCTTCCTCTCTCCCTGTCTCCATTCCTCCTTCTTTCCTTTCCTCCTTCCTTCTCTCCTTATCTATGTACCTGTCTATCTGCCTATCTGCCTATCTATCTATCTATCTATCTATCTATCTATCTATCTATCTATCTATCTATCTATCATTCATCTACTTATCTCCTATATAAGGGTAGGCACTTAGATAATGAGCTAGGATAGTCACCTCATGGAATATGGGACTGACATTAGAGTGGGAAAAGATTGGAGATAGTAAATAACACATAAAGGAACAATAATTTTAAATTGTGAAAATGACAAAATAGAGTAATAGAAAATGTGATAGAGTGCTGTTTTGTGCAGGTCAGAATTGGGGATAACTTGCAAAGATAGTCTCAGTAAGAAGTAATATTAAATGCTACGAGGCAAAAAAGTGATCTGTTTAGATGAAGTTCACCAAAAGAGATAGTAAACAACAGTATAGGCAGCAGAGAACTTGAAAAGTGCATTAATTTTAGTTATATCTGGAGGCTAAACTGAGGAGCTTTACTAATATATTTGGTGTGGTTCTCAGAGAAAATTAGAAATCAAAAATATTCATATGCAGTTTTGTATGCCAATATTACTGCAAAAATAATGAAATTTAAAAAATACAATTTTTACAAAAGAATTCATAGGATTTTGGCTTAACTAACTAATTAGGTGGTAGTAACACTTACAGATATAAGGGAGCCTAAGAAAGGAAGAGTTGTGTAAAGAAAACCGAGATTTTTTTTCTGATGTCCTATGTTTGAGAAGTTTAGGGGACACTTCTATCTAATAGAACCCTTTTCCTTTAAGTGGCATAAACCCACACTAAAATAGTTATGTTTCTTTACTATATTAACATTATCTACATTGGTCAGACTTATCTACTGCAAATTCCATTCATGCCTTCCTGCTAAACAATCAAATCTACTGTGTAAGAAAAAATACAGGTTAAAATAATAATAAATAGAAAAAAATGAGGCAGTCATTCATGGTGAAAAGGGAACTGAGGGAAGCATAAGCACAAAAATTGGAAAAATACTGTACTTTGCAATTAATAAGATAATATGGCTTATGAACCACATGATATAATATGAAGATATAATTTGCAGATGTCTGTAAAGGGGAGGTTCTTAGCCTAAGAAATGTTTCTTTATCTGAAGCTAAATGCCCAGTATGCTTCTTTGTTTATGCAAGAAACACTCAAAATGAGATAAAACAAAACACTCTGTTATTTAATTATAAGCCATTTGTCATTTATACAGAAATATAATTTCGATAGATTAATTTACAGTGCTTATCAATTTTAATTTCTATTGACCAAGTGTATTTCACATAATAATCAATATTTACTAGAATTGATTGCTTTCAAAGCTGTCATGACTTAAGGCTTTTGTTCTATCTCCTTTCTTAAAAGATAATTATTTCACTATTATATTAATTAAGAGAAATTAAAACTAACTCCTATTTTATGCATATCTTCTGTATATATAACATTTTGCTTCAAATTATGTACCATTTGTTTTAATGTTGTGAATAAATCTGCTAAAATTGTTCATTGTCAAATGTTCAATACATTTCTTTGTTTTCCTTCAAACTCTTTGCAATTCTCATAAACAAATCTGGAGTTATATTTGTGATGTATCTCAATGACATCAACATATATTGTGCAAGAACACTTGGAATTATTCCAGTGTTGCCTATCCTCTGGTCTTCATTTCACAAGTTTCTTCTAAAATGGAGAAATATTTTTGGAGGTGACACATAGGAATTGTTGCCACACAAATTAAATGCTGCTGAATGGGAAGAAATATTTGTGTACCATACATTTGACAAGTGGTTGCTATAAAAGATTTACAAGAGCTTATACACTTCTACAAAAAGAAAACCAAAATGCCATTAAAAAAGGGCATAAGAACTAAATAAGCAATCTTTATAAAATTAACAATAAAAATATTTAAAAAATAAACAAGTACAATGCAAAATATTTTTCATTCATGAGACAATTACCAAACTGCTGTGTCACTATTAATTTAGGTGATTATCTGTTGTGAACAATCCCCAGACACTTGTGTTGTGTGCTTTATTTGTTATAATATCATTTATCTTCAAGCCATGATGGTATGGATTCAGGGTAACAACCAAGGGGAATAGCACTCAGAAAATGAAAATCAATGTCAGCTTGAATATTACATGGTGTTTGTGTGTGTGTTTGTGTGTTACACCACTGGTAGTCCTAGACATTCATATACCATTTTCTATCTGACATTTTTTATTTGAATGTTATAGTGGATGTGTATGATTCTGTTTTTTTTCTCTTTCTATCTGATAAACATAACTTCCTCCTGATTTCTATTACTATGTGAAGCCCACTTCCCCAAACCAATTGAGATAGTAAATATAATAATCCATTCTTGTCACCACAAAGGGGGAAAAGATGATGTAAACAAGATCATAGTGATCAGTGTCAAAGAGCATGAGAAGCTCTTTGTCATATTAAAATTCAAGTGTGTTTGCAGATGTCTACTACTCAAATGGCAATATTCTGGAAACTCAATACGAACCTAGTTCTTTTTTGGATAATAATATGAAGATAGACTTTTTTCCCCTCAGATTGAGTCAAAGATTGAAAAATCAAGAGAGACAAATATTCAAGTTCCTGGTTTTGACTATGCCAGAAATTAGTCATCTCTAGAATTTTACATCATCTACTCATTGTACAATAATTGAAATGATACAAGTTTTACATATGAAGGACTTCGGTCTCAAGAATATAACAAACCTGAGATAACATAGAACAGGCATTCACAGAGTGAACAAACTGTCAAACACTACCAGAGTCCTTTCTCAGGCATACCAGGTCAGATGTTCTTTGTCTTTATATTAACCTCTGAGATCAGTTAGAAATAGCTCAACTTCAAATTTACTTGAGTCCCCTATATCCTACTGATCATATAGTAATGCCATCTGTGTAACCAGATAAAACAGTGAGAGTCATTGGTCTATAACTCTCTAAACAATAGAGGCAAATTAGGACAGAGTACCTGGAAGAGAACTTCAAATTTTAGATAGAACTTTTGTGATCCAAAAATTATATTCAAAATATAGTTAATAAACAATAACATCATATTTGTTTCATATTTGTTGTTTCAACCAACATGCTCTAATAGAATTTTGGACGATATTGGAAGATCTAAATGTCCTCTGAAAACCATGTTACCTTTAATAAGAATAAAAGGTTAGAAAGATTTACTGCCTCATAATGTACATTTAAAAGTGTCAGGATATCAAAAACAGGATGACAAGCATATTGGACTGATACTGTGGTTAAAACTAATCAATAAAAAAGAAAATAAAGAGTGATACAGCTGCTAAAGAAGAAAAATGGGACAGAGAATGCACACTAGATCCAAGGCTAGTTAGTATAACCATTCAGAGGGTTGCTAAGTTAGTTCAGAGATAATGGTGTCATGTCTTGTGAAATCAAAAGGAATAAACTTTTGGGAGCATTAATGGCTCTTTCATGAAATCTATGGGAATTTCTAAATGGAAAGTGTAATTTGCACAGGTGCTATCATCTGCCAAATCCCATGGATAAACAGAAATCAGATTTATTAAATAGTACAGTAAGTTGAGATTTAAAAGCTGTTTAACTTTAGCAGGAGTTTACTGATGGTAGAAAGATGGGCATAGTTTAAAGATAAAACTCAATGGGAACACTGGCAGCACAATCAAGCAGTGTGAAACAAAGCATATGGATTTGCCCTCAGGAGACTTGGAATCTACAATAAATTGAGGCTTGTCCCTTGTTGTAGACTATAATCTATTAGATGATTTAGTATAGAAGCAAGAGCTGGTTTTGGTGAGAATTCTGAGAAAATACTGCCCATTTCTCTTATAATGATTTTTGTTTAACATAACCATTGTTTGTAATCACTATTTGGTTTAATAATGGTATAATTGGCAAGATAATATTTTAACAAAATCTATGATAATGCTGAGACAAATAACTACACATAACAACAACAACCTATTAATGAGATTTATCTGGATAACATTACTTTTCCTGTTTGGTGGTAGCAAATACAATTTATTAAAGTTACCATTCCCCATATTTAAGGGTTTCCAAAGTTAAAGAATTATAATTTTACTAGAAATAAGGGGTAAGGGATTCTAGGTAAGTGTAAATATAAGCAAATATCTACTACAACATTCAGATAGACATGTGGTAGAAAATAGGATATATAATTCTAGAACATGCGTGTGACAAGCCTAAATTTAATAATAGTCTAAGAGATCAGATGAAATCATGCAGAAAGGAGGACAGCTGGGGAAGGAAGGAAGAGCCAGGATCTAGAATTCTCTGAAAGAGAATGATTTGTTTTCAAAATTCAGCATTTGCCTTCGAGATATGTAGAATCCCTGATTCCCATTAGTGTATGTTCAAATTCATTTAAAAATATGCTTGTGTGAAATGGAGCCAAAGCAAGCTGATAAAACTGTACTAAATTATGACTTGTAACTCCTTGCTGAAGTGTGTTGTGAGGCAGTACATTATTACCATTTTCTTCCAAGAATAAAAACAAAAACACATTGCTGTGTTTTACCATACTGCTCTAATGATGATACCATAACAGTCTAGAAGTTTAACATTTATTTCCTAAACTGCCAATTTCAAAATGTGTCACATGTGAGAACATAAAATATTATAAAATATTACCTAAATAATTTAGGTGCTTTTTCCCCCCACTTTCAAGAGAGAATCATGAGCTAAAAAAATAGATTGATAAAGGAATTATATAGTTATGCATTATCATTAATAATAATATAAGAGCATATGTATGCAAGGCTTTTTAAAGATGTTAATGGTCACTAAATAACTATGTATTTAATATATGACTTTTCATTTCTCATTATTTTAAAGTGTTTTCATAATGATTATTGACTCAACATAAAATATCAATGAATAAAATAATAAAATGAATGGAAGGAAAGAATATACATAGGAACTATTACAATGCATGGAAAAGGACAGTAGAAGACTTTAAGCAAAACACTGTATTGTATTACATTTTACAGGTTTCATTTATAAAAATTAAATATTTCATCACTTTATAGTATATGCAAAGAAACATTTTCTCTGGTAATAAATATATCAGACTTCAGGATTTTGTTAGAAAAAGAGGACTTTTACCTATAAACAATACTTTTACTATTTCATTTTCCCCCAAATGTTAATCTATTGAAATTGGAATGTACTGAAGTATTGAGTATAATAACTCTCTTCACTGAATAATTAAAAGGTAATGAAACAGTTAACTTAGCATTATTTTTAAATTATTTTCAAAACCAGAAAGGGATTTAATGAAATAAAAACAAACTACTTTGAAATCTCTACTTTAGAGGTCCAAGTCTAATATTACATCTAAAAAGCTGTGAGTTTTTAATGATGATCTATATACCAAGTCAAACAATATAACTAAAATAAGATATGAAGTTTTCATGTTAATATAAATATTGTGGTGATAGTTTTTCTCCTTTTATACTTTTTACAAAAATTAACTAAAGTAACAACATAAATATTGCAAAAAATACTTGTGAATCTTTTTGTTTTGACCAATAGTGTATATATTGACATTTTTAAATATTAATATTATAAAGGTGTGAATAACATATGTTTATATATGAAAACACATATATATGAAACACATTATAGATGTGTATGCATGTATGTATGCATTTATAATTTGTTATTCACATATATGTAACAAAATATTTTATGAAATAATCCAATATCTTAAAATTTAAAAATAGTCAATTATAATATGTTCACCAATAATTATTCTATGAATTAATTTTCAATCATTAAATTAAGAAACTTAATTTTTTTAGTTCCCTTTCTCTAAAATCGAGTTCCTGTAGTTACAGTTCCTATACCTAGAAAATGTATAAAGTGGGAGATTTGATCAATTATCTTTTAAAGACAAGTTTAATGAACTTGAAATTCTTAGAAAATCACAATAGTAAATAAACTGTGGACTACATAGTATGACAAATTCACAGCACCTTCAGAAACTTAGATATGAACAATGGAATAGGATTCTGGACGATCATACTTGACTAGTCATGAATAAAAAATATGGTTTGATTAGGCACAGGTGAATGGTAGTGTTATCAATTTATTAGCACAAATTCATTTTGGACAATATTTATTATTTCTGAAGTTAGAAAATCTTAAAATAAGTTTGGTCTCAATTTAGGGAAACAGACTAAACACAGAGAGAGTATGTTGTATCTGGAAACCAGCAATGTCCAAACAAAAGTCAAGTTCCTTTTAGGGACACTGTAGTATCCTCCATTTAAAATTCAGACATTAGTGCAAAAGTGTTGCCTGTGTACATGAATTAATAGAGATGTGTATTTGTGTACATATAAATGATCATAGGCATGGATACTTCTATACAACTTGTATGTGTGTCAATTTGTGTTCATGGCTTTAAGGATGAAGAGAAAGCTTATTTTTCAATAAGACATTTAATGTTCATAATGCTAAATGAAAAAAATAAAGACTTGGTACACCTGTTCTATGCAGCTGTATTACATAATTGAATTCTTTCTTTAAATGTATTTTTCATTGTGCTAGAAACTTTGAGTGGAAATTGTGTATATTGGTTAGATGAGTATTAGACTTATCATTTAGCTAGCACATCTAGAAAAGACAATTTCTGCTTTCTCATTACAGAGACTGGGAGATTTCCCTATGGATTATTCTTTTGGGATGCTTCATTCCAGAAAGTGAGTCATGGTCCATCAAAGGAGAAATGTGTCTGATTCCAAATATTACCTTTTTTTTTTACTTAACAAACTAAGGGGAAAAAGAAAGTACTGTATTCCTTGTAAAACTTCATGATATCTCAAATTAATTTTATTTTTTTTGCATTATAACAGCAAAGGAAGGAACACAAATCCACACACATATATATAATACACACACACATATATATATATATATATATATATATATATATATACATGTCTGTCTAGTACTAATGAGAGTGTAAGTCCTTTCTTCTCTACTTAGCTTATTCTGATATTATCCGAAAGTGACAGTCACTACTATGTTTGTTTCAGTGCTATTAACAATAGCCATATTATGGAAACAATCTAAATGCCCATTGACATGTGAGTAGATTAAGATGTGGGCTACACAGTGGAATACTATGTAGCTATAAATGAAGATAAAATCTTGTGATTTGCAACAACACTGCAGAACTGAAAGGAATTGTGCAAAATCAAATAAGTCAGGGCCTCCCTGGTGGAGCAGCGGGTTAAGCAACACACTATGAAGCAAACCACAACCACTGCATCACGAGTTTGATCCCTGCCACCGGCCAGGGAGGGGACCCACATGGCGCAGCAGACCTCTCCTGCCTCGCCTGCTGCTGCCCTCAGCAGTGTTTCAGGCAGTCTGCCTTTTCTGCTCCCTTCTCTGTCTGGTGAATCCTCTCACCTCCCTGGACTCTGGTCTGTGCCCCAGCTCTTGTATGCATAAATAAATAAATCTTAAAAAGAAATCAAATAAGTCAGAAGAAAAAAAAAGGGTTGATTTCATGCATTTGTGAAATACAGAGAAACAAAACGAATAATCAAAACAAACCCTTGAAATCTGACTACAGAAATGAGACTACTAGAAGGAGAGCAAAAAGGACAATGAACTATGGTGGAGAATTATATTGCTTTGTTGACGGGATGGCTATATACATCTGAAGAGGTGAAAACCTATGCTCCTAAATCATATAAAGTGTCTTAAACCAACAGTAATTCAATAAGAAGAGAATACAGTTTTTAAGGGTGTTATTTTAAAAGAAATGCAAAATCCATTTTACTGTTCTGGTCTTCAAACTCATACTTCTACTATTTCAGAACCCTTTAAGACCTGTGGTAGGTAAACTAATATAGAATCATTTTTCTGCCAAGATTCCTACGTACTATACAAAGAAGGCCACTTAAACACAGATGGAGAAGCAGATTGAAATAAAAATATTATAATTCCTACTATTAAAATACTCTTCTCACCAAAAAGAAAGAACAGAAGAACAGCAATTATAATACTTAGTAATACTTTGTTGAAGACAATATGTATGGGTAAAAATATACATATTTTTATTAAAGTTCTAACCATTTTCAAATGCCATTCTGAGCACATACTGTATAAATTTTAACTATCTTGTAGCGTACACAGCTAACATGCACAATTAGATCAGCATGCATGCATACACATCCCCAGAGGTCTACACATTTAAAAACTTGTTAAGAAGTACAAGCCAGTCTTATGCTGAACTCTTTGAGGTTTACATGGATTAACTTTGTACTTCAAAGAAAATATAACTTAAATGGTGATCAAGACCAAACTCTAAAAGTGGTAAAATTTCTCTGGAAGCATCCATCTTCCAAGTTTTCCATCTCTTTGTAATGCCAATATTATTCAAGTTCACTGTATTTATTATAGGCTAGGGTATTAATATTAAATGTTGTGTTTGATGGTGAATACATGGTATGACATTCATAATTACAACAATATTTGTTAACAGTATCAATGGCCATGAGATATCTGATGGTAGTGGATTATAAGATTTCACCTTGCCTTTGACATTGCTAATATTTATTTAATATTTACATTTCCATTGAGATATAATTCACATACCATAAAATCTCTAAAAGATATTGATAGAGTAATGAAATAATCACCGCTATCTAGTTTTGGAACTTTTTATAACTCTAAGAAATCCTATTTATTAGCTGTCAGTCTCCATATTTCTCTCACACCAGGCCCTGGAGACCACTGAATGGCTTTTCAACTCTTTAGATTTGCCTATTTTGAATAGTTCCCTCAAAAGAATCATATACTATATGGTCTTTTTTAACTGGTTTCTCTCCCTTAACACAATGTTTTCCAGTTTTATCCATAATTGAAACACATTACTTCATTACTTTTTATGCCAATATCATATTATTACATTGTTTGGATGTAACACATTTTGTTTATCCATTCACTGCTGGTGGTCAGTTATATTTTCCCATTTTTCGCTATTATTATGTATAATGTTGCTTTGAACATTAATGTACATGTTTCTGCGTGGAATTTTTTAAAATTTCTCTAGGTATTGCTAATAACTGTAGCACATAATAACTGTATATTTAACTCTTTGAGAAACTACCAAACTCTTTTAAGATTGTGCTAGAAATGTACAAATGTTCTAATTTCCTTACAATCTCTTTAACACTTATAATTGTCATCATGCTTCTGGGTGCATACTGTCACATTTGGGCATTGATTTGAATTTCTCTAATAACTATTGATGATGGTCATATTAAAGCATATTTACTGGCAATTTGTATATTGTTTTTCAACTAATGTCTATTCATATCCACTACAACTTCTTAAATTGTTTTTTAATTGTTAACTTGCAACATATATGATGGATATAAATCTTTTATTATATTATGAGTTCACACATTTTATCACATTCTTAGGCTCTTAATTATTTTTTGATGATATCCTAAAAAACATACATTAATCTTTGAGATTTTTTAGGAATTCCAAACCTCATTCTTCTCCATAATTTCTTCAAGGAAACAAAAAACTACAGAGAATGGTGATGCTCTTTGCATTTGAAAAAGCACATATGACCACAATTATTTGTATTTTAAAATAAAATTTTATTATTCCATTACTAAAATTTCACCCTTTTATTCTTATTTTCCCCTTAAATAGCAAAAACTTGTTTCAGATGTATGTTAAGTTTTGAAATTACTGACCAGAAATTAAGACATATTTTCATAATCACATCTGGATAATACTTTACTTTTGCCTTAATTCTTCCCCTGCTTACATTTTGAAATATCATTATTAGGAACAAAAGATTAACTTACATGCATGAATAAATTTATGACAAAGTTACCTACAATATTTAATAATATTATATGCATTTAATTGTTCATTGTTCATATTGATAATTACATATTTAAAATGCAAATTTATAGAAGTCAAAGAATGATATAGAGAATGAATTTTCAATGATCCACTAGGTAGTGAGTTCTAGTTTTCTGTCTAAAGTGATCTATTGGGAAGATTTCAGTTCCATGTACTTCCAAAGTAGGGATTTTTAATTCCATGTTTACAAATGTATTCACTTAACTTTCTGTTCTACTTAATCTCATGGAATTTTTTTTTCTGAGTTAAAGGCAATTAGCTTTCAATTTTCAAATTATATAATTAACATTTCAGTGTTTCAAACATTTAAAAGCTTAAGAACTACTGTTCTGATAGGATAAATCAGAAGATTGGAAAAAATCTATTCAAGAGCAAAACACATCTGAATGCAATAAAGGAAATACTAAATTATAAATTTTGATGATTTGTAGAGTATATGTATCCTATTTTTTACTTTTTGAATACATTTTAGTGAACTAGCAAATTGGTTTATTAAAAAATACATGAACTGGTTTAAAATGATTGGTAATCTCTGTAAATAAAGGACTAAATTGCATCAATATAAATATATGATGATGAATATTAATTTCAACATAGACAAGGAACCTAGTCAAGCAAAGAATGGAAATACTTATGAGAGGTATAGGTAGCATTCTGACATTGGAAGATAGTTTCACTAAGGAACTTCAAGTTCCACATTAATGCCAAGATGTTCAATGACAAGAGTTGTAGAAGAGTTTTGAGATGAGCATTAAAAGAAATGTCTCATATTATGTTCCTCAAAAGTTTTTAGCAAAGCAAACAGTTACTGTTAAGATAAATTAACAGATAAATAACTAACTAAAAAAATTTGATTTTATGCCATTTTAATTTATGATCTCTTCATTAAGTAGTCATGCAATGTCACTGACAAATGTCTTAAAAAGGCAAACATCATATAAATGTTCACCCTTGGGATATTTTTAAATATTAAATTCACATTTGAGAATACATTTATTCATAATGAGTATTTGAAAAATAAAATAAACAAAATCCTTAAATTTTTGTAAGCCTTTTGATGTTCTGAACAGATGTAATCTTTTTATCAGATTTCATGCCCCTAGCTCTGCCTGAGCCCATCCATTATTCAGACTAATTGTCTTGCTTCCTCTCCATAGAGGATCTTATCCTTTCTTCCAATTCAACATTTTTTTTTTTCTTTTCACTACCCTTCTCTGAGTGGTGTTTATCTTTAGTTTTCAATGCTTCTGCTTCTTCATCTTCTAATTAATCTACAATGCTTTTTTTTTTTTCCTTCATGTCAACATACTTTCTTTTTCACCCTGTCTTTGGATGTTTTCTTTATTCAACTTTTCCTACAGCTTGGTAGTCCTCTTAGATCTATAATTAAAATAACTTTTGAAGTCACAGCACCCAAAAAAGGTTTCTCCATCAAATTGAATAAATGTTGATGACTCCCCACTAATATGTTTCTTTTTTGATTTAACACCCCATTAAACTTATCTCTTATCACTCCACATAATTAAACTTTGTGCTAAGCAATCTATACCATGCTACCCTATTGCCATACAAAAGAATCTCATCCACTTTCCTCATGAAAACTGTTTTACACACTTGCCCAGCAAGTTCCTCCTACTATAAGAAACTTTCCTATTTATGACATTCTTCATATCACCTAGTTTAATACCAATTCACTAATAATAATACAACCAAACTCATTTAGTGTTGGATAGGGATTTTCAAAGTAACATAGACATTTCAGCATCCTAAATACAACATGTTCTTGAATGTAGTATATCATGTGTAATATCCCCCCAGAGTAATTATATTCTCCTGTACTTCATCTCTGAGACATATTCCTAAAGATATATTGTATGGCACAATTGGGTATTGTATTAGCCATATTGCATTATTGACTTATATTAATTTTATTTTTTTTAACTTGAGAAATAAAAATTTTTAACTGCTGAATTTGTCCTGTAAGACTACTCAGTATTCTTTCTACTCAGGTTTCAGTGATTTAAAAATATCATGAACAATTATTTTTTTACATTGTATTGCAGTTGCTAAAATATTTAGTATACAGGTTAAAAACAGTACTATAGCAAACTTCAGGAGTTTTATTTTGGTAAGTAATTTTAATTTTTTTTAAATAATGAAATACAGTCAGAACTACATTTATATTGTAACTCCATGATGCACTGCATATATTTAAATATGTATACTTGCATTAAATAAAGTTATTTTTATAATTTTTCTTTGCCCACTCTGAACTAATTATTTTTACTTTTTTTGCTACTATTTTGTTTAATTCCATTTTTGTAAATTACTGGTTGTGGTTCACATAGCAATCACTATGTGACAAAACATCCCCGAGTCTCATTTATTCCTTTAATACATCCTTAGAGAATGTGGGATTCTGTGGGTTTAGTTTGAGTTTGACTGGACTTAACTCGAACTGTTTATTGAGACAGACTGCTTCACATATGTCTGACCCTTCTTGGATCAGTGGGCTAAACTGTGCATTTGCTATTCATAGCAGGGAGAAACTTACAATATATGTATGCTATGTTGGAAAAGTAGAAAATTCTAGGTATAGTGGTCTCATAGTAATGTCAGAAATTTAAAAGTTACAAAATATTAAAAACAAGCTCAATTGCACAACTTGTCTCATGCTTCACCTTGTTTTAAATAATCTTATATCTCACTGGCCAAAAGTCTTATGATTAATGTCTAAAGTATAGATATACATTTACTCACCATGATCACAAAGCATCCTCATGACTTTGTCTGCTATCATGAAGAATGTAGGGGTCACAGAAGAAATATACCCTTTGTATCAAAATATTTTCAGTACCCATTTACGGATTGTCAGTCAGCCACTCAATTGGCAGCTGTTTTCTTTTCCACATTTATCATATCAGGGACAATGGAACCAAGTAAACATCTTCCATTTTCTTTAATATGTCTTTTATACAATGCTCTTTTACTCTACTAATACCTCTGACAAATTTGAAATTCATACAAAAATATTTATATGACCCCCAAACTATCTTGGTACAGGCATCTACAGATAAATATCATCTTTTAGTTTTTAATATTTCTTTCCTCCAGAAGTGGAAAAATTTAGATAAGTAATTTCTATTTTTAAACTTTAGCAAATCTCTACTATTTTCATAATGTGCGAACCAATTTACATTTCCACCAACAATGTATAAGGGTTCCCGACTCTCCACATACTCTTGAACATTAGTTGTCTTTTGTCTTTTTGATAACATACATCATCACCGGTGTGAAGTGTTATGTCACAGTTTTTTTTTTTTTGATATGCATTTTTCTAATAAGAGATGATGAACATTATTTTTTTTAAGGTTTTTATTTATTTATACATACAAGAGCTGGGGCACAGACCAGAGTCCAGGGAGGTGAGAGGATTCACCAGACAGAGAAGGGAGCAGAAAAGGCAGACTGCCTGAAACACTGCTGAGGGCAGCAGCAGGCGAGGCAGGAGAGGTCTGCTGCGCCATGTGGGTCCCCTCCCTGGCCGGTGGCAGGGATCAAACTCATGATGCAGTGGTTGTGGTTTGCTTCATAGTGTGTTGCTTAACCCGCTGCGCCACAGGGAGGCCCGATTTTTTTTCTTTCATGTGAAAGTTTCCCATCTATATGTATTATTTAGAGAAGTAGCAAATCAGATGCACTCTCTTTTTTTAATCAGGTTACTTTTTGATTTACTGTGGATTTTAGAGTCCTTCATGTGTTTTGTATATTACCAATGGTTGGATAAGTTATTTGCAAATATCTTTTAAATAGATACCTGTTACTATTGCTATTATTACCACTATTAACAGAATCACTATGATATTGTCAGTAAGTTGATTTAAATAGGCTAATCATTGATTTTCTGTGTCCTTGAGCATCTCAATTATTAAGAAAATAATCAAGAGATCTCTTTGGTGGTGCAAGGGGTTAAGCACTGCACTATGAAGCATCCGCAGTCACTGAAGCACGAGTTACATCCCTGGCCAGGAGGCAACCCACATGGCACAGCAGACACCTCCTGCCTCACTTGCTGCTCTCCTCAGCAGTGTATTTCAATCAGTCTGCCTGTTCTATTGCCCAGACTGTCTCTGGTGAATCCTCTCACCCCCCACATCTCTGGTCTGTACCCCTGGTACTTGTATGAATAAATAAATCTTTTTAAAAAAGATAAAAAAACTACTAGGGTTAAATTTTACTACAATTAATTAAAAACTTCTAGGTAACATTTTCAGAATCTTCTAATTACTTAAGTTTTTGAATTGGAAATTATGAATTTTCAGTTTTATATTTGTATTCATACAATAGAATGCTGCACTGACATACATGTCTCACTTTCTCAGAAATTTGAAGCTTTGAAGATGTGAGTAACTTACTTGCTCTAATCTCCTACTGCCAAAACTGTTTGGTGTATGAAATCTAGTGTTAAAATTTTAACTTTTTTTATTCCAAATGTAAGCCTTTTGTCTTAAAAGAATGATTTGCCTTGGATGATTGTCTCCTAGGTCTAAATCTTAATTTCCTATCAGTTATGTCACTCAGATAGATGGCAACATATCAAATATCTCTTCAAATTTTCAGCAAGTCTCGCATTTACAGATGGCTTCCTAAGGATTGGTTATAAAGAGCACTGAATAATCTTCCAGAATATGGCAAACTCACATTACTATAAAAGTTGTGAAGAAGGAAACTTGGCTAAGGACAACAACCTACAAATTTTAGAGTATAAGAAGTTCAATAGAATAGCACATAACTCCAATGCATGATGGAATTTTTAGTTCTGTTTTGAACTGCCTAACATAGAAATATATTAAAGGGCAATGAAATTTACCAAAGACTAATGAAATAATGTTTCATATTTGAAATCGCCAAGAAATATTTATGTTGGAGGAAAGAATTTGGGGATGGAAAAACAATACTCAATTATTGTAAATACATGTAAATGAAACTGAATGAGTCTTTTTAATTAAAATTTTGCCATATACTTTGAAATTGGTCTATTAGAAACAAAACTCTTTTGTGACTATCACATGTTCATAATGTGGATGTTAAGTAAAATTATACAGTATGTAATAAATGTAAGTAAAGGTTAAAAAGGAAATGAAGGAAAAATCACATTCATGGTAATGAAGCAGAAGCTAGATTGGAATTACAGAAAATTGGATCATATGGCCGAATTGCTGAGCATTTGGGGGAGCAACCTCTTCCCCAAGTATTACCTGAAATCAATTATTACCCAAATGTAAATTTCACCAGCTCATTATTTGTATTCCTAGAATGACTCACACATTTTCTTTTCTGAGGTGGTTACTTGGTCACTTACTAAACTTGTGGAGTGGGAGAAGGTAGCATAGCTGTTGCCACAACAGATATTCCTAAATGAGAAATAAACTGGGGGAAATCATATGCTCTGTTTCACCCAGGCTAGAAAAGGGGACCTCAGTGTGAATTACTATGTTAATTATTGATTGATCCTGGAGAGTATTCAAACTCAGAGAATGACAGCAAAAGCATGTGGTTGTGGCAGAGCCCTATATTCCCACATGTTAGGAAGTGAAGAATTATGAGGCTAGAGAAAAACTCATTGTGAACTATGGAGCCATGCGATAATGAGGCAGGGCCCTGGAAAGTTGTTTCCACACACAGATTGGAACTTGGTCTATATGTGGTGAAATAGAAGTGTAGGTTTCCAAATACATGTTTTTCCTTAGCCACTCCAAATTGTGATTCAGGAGTTTGGGCTCCTGGTTCATTACACATACCCCTCTCACTACCCAGATAAACAAGGAAGTTTCCAAAACTAAAACCACTAAACTAGAGCCAACTACAGAGGGATACAAAGGAAGGACACATGTGAAGGAAGAGTCAGTATAAATTTATGATAAAAACTCAATAAGTTGGGAGTAAAATGAACTTATTCTAACATGATAAAGACCATATGTAACAAATACATATTTAACAATACATTCGATGGTAAAAAATTGAAAGCATTTCCTTTTATAACTGGAGCAAGACAAGGATCTCTACTTTTACCTCTACTGTTGGCATTTTACTAGAAGTTCCTGCCAGAATAATTAGACAAGAAAAACACATAATTGATGTTCAATTTTAAAAAGAATACAATATGTCATACAATATGTCATATTTTTGACATAATGCCATACATAGAAATCCTGGAGAACCAGAAAAATTTCTAGAAATGATAAGTGAATACAATAAAGTACATATATTTACACATGAAAACAATAACTTAGATAAAAAAAAGAATTGAAAGATATAATCCTATTTACAATTGCTCAAAAAAAAATGGTAAATTACATGGTAGTAAACTTCATAGGAGATGATCAGTATAGGGTGAAATATGGCATTGTTAAAATAAATAAGAGAATACACAACAATGTAAAATATACCATGTTCATGAAAATAGGAAGTATAAAAATTGTTAAAATGGTAATATTACATAAAACAATTTTCAGATTGAGTGCAATACCTATTAAAATACCAATTCCATTTTTCAAATAAATAGAACAAATGACTCTAAAATTTGTATGGAACAAGCAAAGACCCTGTGTAATTATAGAATTCATAGAGAAAAAAAAGGTAAAATGTGCTTTCACACTACCTTATTTCAAACTATACTAAAAGGCAACAGTGATAAAAAATTATGGTATTGGCAATAAATAGAAACATAGATGAAGCAAACAGAAATGAGAGTACAGAAATATGTCTATAAATATATGGACAGTCAATCTATGACAAAGGATCATACAATAGAAAAAAGAAAGCCTCTTCAACAAATGGTACTGGAAAACAGATACAGCATGTGTAAACAAAATATTATTCAATTCCATCCACAGAAATTAAAAAATAGATTAAAGATGTGCATATTAGATCTGAAAGCATAAATACATAGAATAATACATAGGCAATAAACTCTTAGAGCAAGCATCTATGAGATATATTTGGAAACTCAAGCACAACTCAAAGGAAAATTAAAGCAAAAATAAATGAGTAGGACTACAGCAAACTAAAACATTTTTGTATTGAGGGAAAATCCACCACTGAACAAAAAGGCTACATATTGATTTTGAAAAGATATTTGTACATGACCAAAATGTCCAAATCCAAAAATGGATTAACTTCCAAAATATATAAAGGATACAATTAACTCAAAAACAAAAAACATAAACAACCCATTCAAAATATAATTAAAAGACCTAAATAGACACTTTTTCAAAGAAGACGTACAGATTTTGAACAAGAAAAAAAACCTCAATTTCACTTATAATAAAGGAAATTCAAATCAAAATGACACTAAGAGATCACTATACACATATGATAACAGCCTGTATCAAAACAAACAAACAAAAAACTGAACACACTGGTGAGAGTATGGAGAAAATGGAATACTTAAATGCTATTTGTGGGAATTTAAATTGCTGCAACCTCAATGAAAGTTGTATGGAGAGTTCTTTAAAATCTAAAAATGATCACTATATGATGCAGCAATACCAATCTTAAGTATTCATTCAAACAATATGAAAATACTATTCAAAAAGATACATGCAGCCCTATGTTAATAATATTAATCACAGTAACTAAGACATAAAATTAACCTACATGCTTATCAAGGGATGAATGAAAAAAGAAGTTGGTGTATATACCTTATCAAAGGAGTACTATTTAGCTATTAAAAAAAGAGATTGAGTCTTTAGTTACAATGTGGATGGGACTTGAGGTTACTATGCTAAATGAAATAAGTGAGAAATTGAAAAATAATTACTAGATGGTCCTTTTTCTTGTGTAATGTATATAACTAAAAAAAAGTGATTCCAAAAGATGCACAAAATGAAACTCTTAGAACCTGTTAAAACCAGAGGAGATAGGGAGGGGATTATGGAGGATGGGACTAAGGTTGTAATGTAATAGTGTAGTGTCACTGGCGCTTTGGCAGTGGCGGGTGAGTGAAGTATGTATACATGCAAGTTATGAAGCTATACTCCTAATTATATAGTTTTGTAAGGAAAAGGTAAATCAATAGTCTGATTTTTAAAAGAATATGTAAAATATTAAAAAATAAATTATTTACTCACTTCAAAAAAATGTTACATTGAGCAAAACTGAACAGTTTAAAGAAAGTTTGGTTAACAGAATAACAAACTAGACTTCCACAATTCTGTATAGACTTGAGCTATACGGATAAGATTAAAGAAACCAGGTAAACATGATTCGTATACTTTTAAATTCTCTTAGGAAATAAGTGCGAAAATTCCATACAAAAGAGATTCTATTCCAAAAATAGTCAGCTGAAATGACTCATTTATTTTTGCACATTCATTTAAATTCCTAGACAAAAATGCTGTAGTTGAGAAAACTGCCATTCACAACTATATGATTACAATTGTTTTAATGATATATTTTATGTAGGGACACATTTTATCCCACCGTGGAGACTGGAATATCTATCCAGATACAAAATGTGTGAACTCAAGATATTTTTCTAAGTTCTAGAAAAACTAAGTAACCTAATTGGCTTGTTTTTTTTTTAATGTTGGCATTATGCTTTTAAAGAGAGATGATCAATCTAAAACATGCCTACAGTGGATAATCTAGAAAGTAGTGTTTTGCAATATGAGATAAACAAAATATTATATTTTAAGAGTGCACATTTTCATGTGATCTTAATAAAACATCAAATATTTTCATAACTATAGTGGATACAGTAGGATCGTATATAAAAGAAAGATATTATACAAGTATATGTGAATAAGGAGCAATTTTTAGTTTGATGTAAAACAAGACAATAAGCCAACAAAGAGCAGTAGACATAAGGTAAATAAGATAGTGTGTTAGGATATACGTTGGAATAGATTCTTTCAAGCATACATACATTTACTCAGTTGTCTTTTCTTTAAATAGGAAGTCTTAAATCATATATCCCTTCTGCTTTTCAAATTCCATAATTCATCTAAAAGTTCACAAATAGTCTGAATCTCTAAAAGCAAACAAATTATAGAATTTGCTCTAGGTACTGTTTTTATATATTTTTTTCGGTTACCTATCTTTCTAGTTTTAAGAAAATTCCTAGAATAAGAATTATTTTCCTTTTCATGAGAAACTTTGATAATTCTTATGGAATTCATTAATTTTAAAGAAGCAGTAAGATAAATAGCATGCAGAAGCAATAAGAAAAAAACATAAAACTCACTTGAGTCAAATTATTAAATATACCTGAATGCCAAAAATACTCAGTATCAAAAGGATTGTTCCTAAAAGATAAACATGTAGAGCAATGAAAAGTATAATTCTCAAGTTTACAGTCAGAAATTATTACTATAATTATTAATTGTTAGAACATTTGATTTCTCTGAAGCAGTTTTCAGCCCTTTATTCATTTTTTTCTGTCATGATTCCATTTTAAGTGAGTTATTTTCATTATTTCACCAATGAGAAAACCATCACAGAGGAGTCAATAATTTAGTATAATCTACAGTAAACGAGCCACAGAAGAAAGATTCAAATACTAACAATTTTGTCTGCTTTCTAAAACTTCCTCTTTAGTTGGTTAAATCACCAGGGATACACAAATATAACTATATTGTAATGTGCATAAATTTATTTCTAATAAGGGTAAATATATCATTCATAAACAATTCATAGAAAACATAGGGGCATTGGTATTACCATTGTGAATGAAATTTCTTCAGACAAAACAATTATATTTTGAAAATTCAAAGAAATTTGGATTCAACTTCCTACTGTTCTAAAGAAAAATTTTTCTCAGTTTGAAAATAGGATATCTGTATAATGCAACCCAGTGTAGACTCAAGTTTGTTTCAAATCTAGATAAATAGATTCAGAATATAGAAAACCATTGTGTGATTACTAGGCCATGGGTAGGTACAGAGTTTTACTAGATCTATGGATTCTTTTGAATGAATGTCTGAAATATCCCTAGTTACATGACTTTTAGTAAGTTCTTAAAACCTCTTCCCTGGTTTCCTATGTTTTTTGACACCAAAAATCTTAAAGGTCAAATAAAGTTAATATAAAGATTTAATTTACTGAGATAATATTCATCTATGTTTAAAAAGTTCAGATTTTTGAATATTAAAGAACATTAAAGGACATGTAACCCAGAATGAAAAATGACAATAACTTATTTTCATCAGTCCTTTCATCATTCATTCTTAACCTCTGCTAAAGGTATACATAATTGTGGGGCAAAATATCTCATTGCTACAAACTGATGCTTTGTCTTATACTCTATTTGGACTGGTCATTCAATGGTAAAATTAGAATTCTTGGTCTCACTCCAAAGTAACATACAGTGCAATTAAAATTATTATAGGACTTCTTTTATTTATACCCTATGTTATAGAGAAGGACTGATTTCTGCTTTTTTTAACCTTTACACTGTTTAATGAAGCATCATGATTAATTTAGAACATACTATTAATTTTTTGAGAGATGCTACTGATTAGTGAAAAAGGAAAAAATGCAGTGGATAAAATTAAACAGAAAAAGAGAGATTTTTACTTAGGACTGTTGCAAATGTAGGAAAGAAGCTGAAGTCCACTTAAACTAAGGACTGAGGAATTAAAAGGGTATGGGTTGTTGTCTATAAAACCTTGTTTTCTCATCAGCTTTATCCAGAGAGAGAAAACACACCATGTCTTATATTTTTATAATAGAAGATACTCTGACAATTTGGAGCCAGTCACCCTGAGAAGTTAGGTTCCTGCCTTCTCTTTCTCACAGACACAGGGTTAGGGGAACTCACTTCCTTGAGGATTAAATTTCAAAGTATGACTCCCAACTTTTTGAGAAGTCATTGCTAGTTTTTAGAATTTGCAAGATACTTTACAAAATTTTATGTCTCAAAAGAGTGAAGAAATAATTTTTCATGTTTTCTAAATTAAATGTTTTAAGGAAGAGGAAGTTAATGGCATTGAGTCAGTAAGAAGCATGTCTTTAGTTTGGTCATGCTGAAGAGAACACAATGACCATCTTGATCATTGCTATCAATTTTGATCCCGTTCTGTCTCTTCAAAGTTTCTAAGAGAGTATTTGTCCACAAATGCATAGGCAATGAGATCTTGTATGGTTCAAATCAGACAGACAAAACAAATTGAAATATTAGACAAATAAAAGGGTATCAATTAAAAAATCTATTTTAATTTGGAATCAGTCAACTTTTCTGAAAATGCTTTCTTTATATAAGAATTATAAGACAAAAATGAAAAGTTTTATCCTTTTAATTCTTTCTTTCTAGAATTGTGATCTTTTTGTCTGCAGTATATAGCTCATTGATTCTAATATAAAACTACAGAGAGGAAATTTTAGGCTCATAGTTTTCACTCTTACCTTCATTAATCAAATGTTTTGAATGTTTGTTTCAGATACTTCAGTACTTTTTTTATGGATTTAATTTTCTGTAGTATATGGGATACCATGTTAAATGTTATACAGAAAGGTATTTAATTTAATTATGTTTAAAATGTTTAATTTAATTCAGGGTTATCTCCAGTGAGACTAAGCAAAGATGTGAACAATTATCTATCTGAATCCAAATAATACAATTATTTATGACTTCACAATAATGTGTCATAAACTTTTACTTCGGTGCACAAGATAAAAAGGCAAAAAAGACTTGGTTTTGAAGCCTCACTTTTATTCTTAAAACAACAACAACAACAACAACAACAACAACAACAAAAGCTAAATCATTAGACTTCTTTCGTCCTTAGGATCTTTGTAAAATGCAGTGATAATATATCACACTTGTCTTGTGGATTATATGACATGATGGATGATTTTTTCAGGTGGTTATAACAGCACTGGCACATGTGCTAATTTAAAACAATAATCATTATTTAGAAATCTTAAGGGTGTGAGTTTTAATAAGTAATCATAGACTCTTGTGGAAAGCAGAGGTTTTCTTTTCAAGTTCTCTTGCTGGTATCCTCCTTCCTGCTATCTCCTTCCAAGCTCTGTTAGATCACCTCTAGGACAGTGATGCCACCTATTTCACAGGACTATGCATTCATTACAATTTTTGTTTGGGAAAATTATTTCATAAAATCTGCCTACTTATCATTTTTATTTGCTCTATTTCTTTCTCTGCCTATAAAAATAGATAGAGCACAGGTTAATTTGAAATAACTTGTGTTTGACAAACTTTTGTTTATAAACATATACCTTATATGTTAGAGTTTTGAATTACTACATAACAAAATTAAAAAGAAAACAACTTCCATATTGAACCTTTGCTTATTAACACAGTACTTTAGTACAGTGATATTCAGGACAATGACACAATGTCACCCCAGATTCACTAAGGTGTTTGGTGAGTCCTGCAATGATGATTGGATGTTGTGTCAGATACCCAAGCACCAGGATTTTATTTTAGAGATATGACAGAAAGTGATGAATGTTAAAATGTTATAAAGGCAATGTCATTGTTCCATCCAGATTCGAAGACATGCTCTCAGAATCCCAGTAGTACCTATCCTGTCACTATTCAGTCACCAGCTCCCAACTTGGGCAGTGAAAATAACAGCAATCTAAACATATGTTTCTAGAATTTTCTGCAAGACAGTCATAGAATAAGCTTAACTCAGACTGAGTTAAAAATCACTTTCTTTGTAGAGAAAATTTCAAGATGTTTATTCTATTGTACTTCCATTCATTATAACAAACACACTTGCTAAGCTTCAAACAGTAAGGAAACACCCAATGAAGATTTTATCTTGAAGTGCTTGCCTGTGTATTCACTTCACTCCATCTTTATAATCTTGATAATTCAGTCTTTTTAAAATATGTTTGCAAGCCTTTTCTTAAAATCATGGAACTTACTCTACTCAATTATCTCAGTAGAACAATTTTTTTACATAGCATCATCCCCTAAATTTTTATAAATGCATTATTTTAAGGTCCTTTATATATGTAACTATACTATATAGCCCAGACTTTTTCTCTCTTTCTAAAAGTAGTCATCCTTGAACTTCTGTGGTTACATACTCCCTTTCTTTAATTTTTCTAGTGCATCAGACACTCAGTCTACTTTACTTATATGTCAAACAGATTTCTTTAATGGCATTTATAACAAATGTGATTTTTACCAATATAGTATTTCCTACTAACCTCCAATATTAGAAAGTTGAGGCTTCATCTTTTTGGATGCACTGTATCTTTGGTGTCTAATAATGTGTGGTATGTGAATAAATGTATCTGCCTATCCATTCTCTATTCTTCCACAGGAAAAGTCATCACTATGTTAGAAAAGTCTGTAATTGGTTTATTGTATTCATGGTTCACATTTACAGCACTTACTATGTGCCAAACATGTCATTACATAATTAACAATCACCCTTTATTATCCTAGTAGTTTGGAAATAAACTTTAGAATCTGGATATCTGTCTTGCTTTCACCTTTGCAGGTTGTGCATCTTTGTAAAAACCTGAACCACCTGAACCACTAGGTACTCTACCTTTTGCATTTGAAAAATTGGGATAACATGTTATTATTCTACTTGGCTTCAAAGAGATGTTTTCAGCATCCCAGTAGCACCTACCCTGTCACTTTTCAATCACCATCTAAATCAAATAATTGTTGTAAAACATAACATGCATGGATTAGAATGCAATACTGACACACAGTAAGCACTCAAGAAATACTAGTTTAGAAATCATTATAATTAATAAACCCGAGGTGATGTAATAGATCCTGGGTCTACACTAACCCTAATAGAGCATTGCAATTATTAACTTTATAATAGAGCTAAATAAAAATAAAATATGATACAATATTAAAATAAAAATATATACACAAATATGAGAACTAAAAAAAAAAGGATATAGTTACTCATGGGTACTTTTCATTTTCTACATAAAGTTAAAAGTAACTCTTACAATTGAAATCTGGGCCTCCCTGGTGGCGCAAGGGGTTAAGCACCACACTATAAAGCACCCACATCCACTGTAGCATCAATTTGATTCTAGGCCAAGGATGGTACTCACATGGTGCAGCAGACCTCTCCTGCCTTGCCCACTGCTTCCCTCAGCCATGTATTTCAATACATTGACTGTTCTGTTCCCCACTCTGTCTCTAGTGAATACTCTCATCCCCCACACCTCTAGCTTGTACACACCCCAGTTCTTGTATGCATAAATAAATATTTGAAAATAAAATTGAAATCTGACATTTATACATAAAAGTGTTGAAATGACAATTGTGCAGCATTAGCAAAAATTCTTACAAAGGGAAATCTCACCTGTAACACCGCCTACATCTAAAAATAGAATACCACCAACACCACAGAATTTCTCTCAAAGTTAACCACCAAGGTGATTTCTATAGCCTATGAGTAGCTTATGAATATTACTCTTTTCTGAACTCAACATAATGACCTCATTTTCTGGTTTATTTTATTCAAAATTTCATTTGTGAGGTTAATTAATATTTATCTATGTGGCAGGTGATTGTTTTTTTTTAATTACTGCTCAATAGTGTTGCATCTTATGCCTATTCTATAATGCATTTACCCATTCATTGTTGAGTGTTGTTTTCAGTTATTCTAACTATACATAAAGCTACTTTAAATATTATGTACATTATGTCCACATACTAGGACCATATCTGTATATATATTTGTCACATAGTCAAAGACATTTATTAGATTAAAAAACACAACCAAACTCTTCTAAATGAGTCGCTCCAATTTACATGTTTACCCACAGTGTATGATAATTCTATATGATGAAATTCTTAAAAAATACTTGCTATCACCCAGAATTCTCTCCATTTATGAAATATTTGACAACTGTATAATTCCAATGTCTTGTGAAACACTTTATTTTTATTTCATTTTTCAATACATTTTAATTATGTTTTTATTACTTATTGAGTAATTTGCTTGGCTGCATAGTTCCCTTCAGAAACATATAATAGAAATGATAAAGATGACATTAAAAATCCTGTACTACTTTTTGTCAGAGCACAATGGAGAGTAGAACACTTCAGTTCATAACTAAATGCTTACATGTTCACATGCAGTACACATACACATGTAATATAGAGGCATGCAGACACATCCAGAGCCCTACTCTCAACACAAAATTCCACACATCTAGTCATTTGCTATTATACTATATAGTTGAAGTAAAATATTCCTTGCACAATCAACAATATGCTTTAATAGCCTGTCTTTAAAATTTGGGGGGAAAAGCTTTTCAACAAATACTAATTTTGGTACATATTGTAGATCTAAACAAATGAATAGATAAACAAAAAACAAATTGCCATAATTTCTCATAATCATTTGTTGCCATTATTAGTAGCACCAATAGTACACCGCTTTTTAAAAAATATTTTGCATATATTATTATCTTAAATGCTTCAAAATAAATAAAAATGTTCTATTTAAAATAATGTGGAAAATTTAAAGGATACAGTTAATAAGAACCAAATAATGAGTAGGTTGTTTGACTTTTAAAATTTTTTTCATTTTCATTTAAAAGACCTGAATTATTTTAAAAACCTCTTAGTACATCACATAGTAGGATAACTAATTTATTAGTATTAGTGATAAAATTCACTAACTAAATATTATTATATTTAAAATATGCTTATTCTATGTTAAATCTTGAAAAGTATATACATATATTACATTTTCTCATTTTCTTCTCATTTTTGTTTTCATTTAGTCAAGATTTGGCTTTTTTTACATTTTAAAAGGAACAGATTTATTAAGAAAGGAGAAGACATTTACACATACACCAGCAGGCAGAAAGAGCTGCTGCTGCTTTGCAAAGGGTAAAAGTTTGTGTAAAACAACACCTGAATAGTCACAGGTGGGTAGGAAAGCTCAGCTCTTTTCTTTTTTTTTTTTTATTTTGTTAGTTTTTATTGACTAATTCAATAAAATAAAATAAATCTAATTAAATCAATTAAGTAATTACATCAATTAACATTGACTTGAAATACTGTATATGATTAAAGGTTATAGTTTTCATCTCTTCAGAAGTATGTTACTGACCACACTTCCACCATTGTACCCATAGTCCTCAACTGTATTTCATTGATTTCCTTCTCCCCTTTATTCCTCACCTCCTACACTGCTCCTGTGGTAGCCTCAATTCTACAATAAAGTTTCTAATATTTGTTTTGTTTTGGTATTGTGAATTCTTTTTATATAACTGTGGCATTCCATTGTATCAATATACAACATCTTATTAATCCATCATTTATTCTTGAGCACATTAGGTATTCCATAACTTTGCTATTGTAAATAGTGCTACAATGAACAAAGGAGTGTATATATTTGTTTGAATTAGTATATTTATATTCTCTGGGTAGATAATTATGATGGAATCATGGAATCACCCTTTTAATATTTTGGGGACATTTCCATACTGTTTTTCCATAAATTAGGCCTACTTCAAACTAAAATTTCTGAAGAGTTAAAAAAACTCCTTAAAATGAAAAGAAACCCTACTAAATGGGAGAAAATATTTTCATATCATACATGGAATAAGACACTAATATCTAAGATCTACAAAGAGTTCATTCAGCTCAACAAAAACAAAACAAATAATTCAAACAAAAAATGGGCAGAAGACCTAGATGCTTCTCCAAAGAAGATAAACAGATGATCTAAAGGCATATGAAGAAACAAATGCTCATCAGCCCTGATCATCAAGTATATGCAATCAAAACTACAATGAGTACCACACCACACTTCTAAGGATGACCCATATCAAAAGACAAGAAACAACAATGTTATGGGTAAAGTGTTCCCAGCAGACTAGAGGTGAGACTACAGACTGGTTATCTTTAACTTTTTATCAATAGAAATAAATTTTTAGTCTTTTAGTTTCTATAGGTTGATTTCTCAGTAAATATTCATAAAGTCTACCATGATCTGTTGCTGATTTGTTTATATTTTTAGGATAGCTTCTTAAATAAACTTTTCCATATTTAAACATATAGTCCATTATATTATGCTTTACTCTCAGATGAAGAAAATATCAAATATTTTTAAATACTGATAGGAGTATAATTCCTAAACCCCAAGAGGTGAGTCAGCAGAGTCTGAGGTTGAAATGACAATCTCATGAATGAATGATAAAATTCAGCTGCCAGATCTCTTTATATGCAAGTCATTCACTAAGATATCAAAACGTGGAAAATATAATGCTCCTACTAACATTTCTCATTGAATTAATGCCCAGGTGAGTTCTTCTGAAATAGTGCAGTTGTATCTTAGCAAAAACAAGAAGCAGTAAAGCATCATACTTATTAGGATCCAATTTGCCACAGCAGCAGTCAAGTGCTTCAATTTCTCCCAGTGGTGATGGGAAGAGAAAAGTAGGGATAGAGAAATTTAAATTAAATTCATAGCGCAATGCACATTTGGAATTCAATATTGACAGCTCTAATTACACCTACCTTACTAACACAAGTTCATTAAGTGAGGGTAAAGGATTAAAAATACTCTACACATTTATAAAGAAAAAAATGCCATACTTTTCCTGCAGCTGTTTTCACCTCTCTACCTCCCATTTAATGCATTCATAATGGAGATGTTTAAGGTTTTGGAAAGAGAGGATTTATCATTTATTTAATACTTGTGCAGACACACAGCTATGTGAACAAACAACTAGGACCACCATACTACATTTAGATATAGTATTTCAAATATAACCAGCTTAAAATGTTAAGTTCCCAATGTCTATTTGAATTGTCATTAGATTTCCTGTATAGAAACAACACATTAGCTTTCTAGATCTAAATTGTAATTGCTGACAAAATTATTAACTATATAAAAATCATCCCTTGCCATCTTCCTCTGCATACCGCGGAACAAAATCTTAGAAGAAGTGGAGTCATTTTCCTGTTCGTGAATGGAAGAAATTCATCACTACCAATACCTAACAAGTCTTCAGGCTTGAGGTTGCATATACTTGTATATGATAGTAATATTTATCCATTTGTCAGTAAATTATAATAAGGCTTCTGACTTACATGAGGTATCCCTGTAAGCTAATTCAAAGCAGAAAGGTAGATGATAATTATTATGACAGTAAGTGTGGCTTTGGAAACAAAAGAAAATACATTAACAGATATGAGCAACTGTTAGAATAACAAAAAATCAGCAAAGGATTTATTTACTTCTTATCATTTGTCAGACATAAAATAACAAAAGGATGTGTGAAACTGTACTGTATTTGAACAAAAAAAAATAACATTTTGAGTTGGGAAAAGTATTCAAATCTTAATTAACAGAAAATGTATTGTCAAGTTCTGTGGTTTCATATATTTTTTAAAGATTTATTTATTTATGCATACAAGCACTGGGGTACAGGCCAGAGGTGTGGGGGGGTGAGAGGATTCACCACAGATTGCGGGGAGCAGAACAATCAGATCAACTGAAGTACACTGCTGAGGGGCGCAGCGGGCACAGCAGGAGAGGTCTGTTGCACCATGCAGGTCCCCTCCCTGACCAGGGGCAGGGATTGAACTCGTGCTGCAGTGGCTGTGGTTTGCTTCATAGTGCGTTGCTTAACCCACTGCACCACCAGGGAGGCCCAAGTTCTGTGGAACTTGGAAAAGAAAAAGGAAAGTGTTATCTCTTTCCTTTTTGTAATGGACCCAATTAAATGATTTGGTATGTAAGTCACGGAAATTTTAACTTTTGCAGCTAACTTCTATAGATGACTGGTACAGAGTGCTTTATAGCCTCTTTAGTTCCTATAATGATACATTCATTGCCCTTAATTTTAACTAAAAGTCAAGGGAATAATTTAGCATTACAGGAAATTGACCACTGATATATGTACTAGAAAATTGCCTGTTTTGTTATCCTAGTATTTTTCTCTAAATGAAGTATAGTTGAATGGTAGAGGGATATTTGTATTTGGTATGTATGTTTACATACACATGTGTTTATCTAGAGTACTTGTAAATTAAAAAAATGATAATTGATTAATGAGAATTTTTGTACTTATGCTATGGTGTACAAAACCTACACAAACTTCTAAAATCTAACAGTCTTCTTTAGGAGTTTTTACAACAGCTTTTTATTCAATGTGAATCATATTCCTGCTGGTTAAGGAAATAAGAAAATGTAATTGATATTTGTATATGAGAGTTGTGATGATGTTTTTGTAGCTACCTGATATACTTTAAGTCTGAAACAGATCCAATAGGGTAAAACAGTATGTTGCCAGATCTACCTCCAGAACTTAGATCTGAAACTCAAAGTGGTATATTAAACCAATCAGCTATTTTGGCCATTGGTTATTTGCTTCTGCAACTTACTATAAGTTGACAATTTTATATTATACTGTTTATATACCTTATAGCTCTAGGATTCTTAGAATTTAATTAGTAAGTATTGAGCACATTCTAATAGTCTCCAGAACCGTATGTAATGCAGGTGGAGGTTTTTTTCCCAGTAAAAGTCTGTACCTTCTAGAAATAAGGAAAAGTTTTTATTTGGGACCAAAGCAGTTCAGTAGTCATATAACCAAGAGTGCTCTTAGATAGGGCTTCAAGTTGTAGACTGCTATAAAAGGGGTCATAAACTCAAAAATCATAAAAAGGGGCTTTCAGTGCAGAGGTTGCTTATAAAGAATTGTGATTGTTTGACATCTAAGTGTTGACCACTACTGTCCTTATCCTTTAAGGTAATAGGTAGAATCCACCTGCATGTTCTTCTCCTGAGAAGATGTAATGACCTCAGTCAACTGCAAGATCATCTGTACATTTCTCAGAAACGGTAGAAATTTGGGGAATTGTGTGTGCTTCTCTCATTGTCCTCTGTGTGTTAGGGGAAGCCAAAGGCTGCAAAAGCTTTGAGCAACGGTCAAGAAGTAAAAGAGGTGTTATGACTGAGATCCTTATAGACTTGCAAACAAGTCTGCTGACAAGAGCTTCCCAGCTCTTAGGATTGAAACATACATTCCTTCTGTCCGGAATAAGATAAATAAAACAAAAGGTTGTTCGATCATAGTAGAGGCTAGTTACATACAGACAGGCTTGGCACACAGATGGGCTTGGCACACAGCTACGCGACCTTGTACTTCTGGGCTGTGCTTTTTGTAGCAAATGACATAAGCTTGTTATTTGTTCTCCTGCTCAATAAAAGCTAAAGAGAAGTTGGGAGGTTTGTTATTTGCCTAGGAGAGCAATAGCCCTCCATTTCCATACTGACATCTTGTCTGCTAGACTCATCTCTGTGTCACCGAACACACAGCACAACATCAGCACAGTCACCAAACACACATCACAACATCAGCACAGTCGCCTCCGAAGGATACAGCAACATCTGTGGTAGCCTTCTTGGAGCCAGTGTTCTATTCTTCACTTTGGCAATTTTAATTTGTGACTTCACTTTTACCTTTTAGACCTAAGAGACTCCATCTTAACCTAAAACCTCCAATTTTAGATTTTTTTTTCCTTGGTCAAGAGTATAGAGGGAGTAAATTATACAATCTGCTTTTAAGAAATTTAAATATCATTTTTTTAAAATTTAGTATTTATTTCTCTCCTAGACACAGTACTAGGTGGCAGATATAAAACACAGACCCAGTCTCTACAGACATCTGGGAAAGACAAATGATTAAGTTTGCCCATATGATCAATTTGGGTTAATGTCATGACAGAAGATTGCACAGAACTTTGGGAACATATTTCAGGAGAGCTAAGTAGTGTAGAAGCTGTAACCTTCTACAGCTTCTGAAACTTTAATCATTGAACTGAAGTCTGAAGACTGAATAAATATTATTTCAGTCATGCCAATAGAACATTCCAGATAGAAAGGAACCATGTAAACAAATACTAGATAGTAAAAGAGAACATTGATCATTTGAGGAAATAAGGTTAGCGGAATGGTGCACAGAGTATTAAATGAAAAGAGACAATATTAACAGTTTCAAAACAGCAATGAAAAATCTAAGCTGGCATATACTAGGTACTAATTTGGTCAGTACAACTCCAAATACCAGGGAAGAGTTGGATGTATTTACTTTCAAAGGAAAGCTTTCCATATTCAATGGAAGAAACATTATTTTTGATGAGTCTGGGGATGTGGGGGAATTAATTTAAAAAAAAAAGGAGGGAAGCATTTCAAATGGTAAATATTAAGCAAAATACAAAAGAGTAATACATTTTTATTTTCAATGTGTTCAATATTAGAAAATAAAAAGGTAATTTGCCTGACTTTTGATAGCAATTTATCAGGAAAAAATGTCAAAATATTAGTTGTAGTTTCAGCTATTTAAGAAATTGATATATTTTTCAGTGAGTTTGAATGACCAAACAATTTATTTCCCCACAAGTCTCTGAGTTGACAGTAGTCCAGGTTTGTCCATAAGATTGCCAAATCATTTGCAGTTTTCTTTTTTCTTTACACCAGATATTTTTTACTAACCAAAACATCTCAACAAGTGTGATAATATTCTAGAAAAGTTAAATACAGCCATAATTGAGTATAGTATTTGAAAACATGTTTTTATTTATCTTTAAGGAGTACATGCACAATTTTTCTGTATTTTTTCTCTGTAAGGCATATAAAGCATACTCCTTCTGTAAAAACATAGAAAATATTAAAAATCTAAAACTATGGGGCACAGTATTCTAATAGGGTAAAATCACATATTTTTAATGAAATTGAAAAACTACTAATGTCTTTGTGAAAACAACTAAAAAATTCCAAATTGCTAATCAGATTTCTTATCAACTGCCTTCAAATCTATATGTTCACCAACTTATACGTTTGAAAATTGCAATACCATATTATTGATTATATTTAACCTACTGTACATTATATGTTGACTGGTTTTGTAATTAAAAGCTTGTCCTTTTTACAAGTTTGTCCAACTTTTCATCTAGTAATAATTAATCTGTATCTGTCACTCTGGGTTTTATTTGTATTTTAGATTCCACATATGAGTGAAATCATTGCTCTCTTTCTGACTTATTTAACTTTCATAATAATCTCAAGTTTCATATAAGTTGTCACAAATGGTTGAGTAGTATTAAATTGTGTGTGTGTGTGTATGTATCACATCTCTTTTTCTACTCATTCATCAATGGATACTTGTTCCCATATTGTTACTATTGTAATTAATGCTGCAATGACCATAATTCAGACATATTTTTGAGTTAGTATTTTCATTTCACATTTCATTTTCCTTGGGTAAATACCTAGAAGTGGAAGTGTTGAGTCATTTATAGGTTCTGTTTTTAATTTTTGGGGGGACATTCATTTTTTTCTATAGTAACTACATCAATTTATATCCTCACCAATGGTACATGAGAGTTCCATTTTCTCCACATCCTTGCCATTTCATTTTGTTTCTTTTTTTTTTTTTAAATAATAGCTATGCTGCTTATGACACTGTATGTAGTTTTGATTTGTACTATCTGATGACTAGTGATGTTGAGCACCATTCCATGTATGCAACCATTCCATAATGACCATTTGCATGTCTTCTTTGGGAAATGTTTATTCAGTTTCTCTGTTCATTTTTTTTTTCATAATTTTTTTGATTGAGTTTAATGAGTTCATTTTTTGTTTTGATATTCACTGTCTTTTAGATGACCAATTTTACCACTTGATATCAACTGACATTAAAAAAAAAACAAACAAACATGTCCTGATTTTCTAAAGAAGTAAATCTCATTTTCTTAAAGGTTTGCTTCTTATTTTGATACTAGTCACATTGGGTTATATTGCTTCCCTAAAGATTTATGCCTTAAATATTTCTCATGTCATTTGTTACTGCTGAGATCTGATCAGGGTATGGAAGATTTACACATAGCTTATACCACTTAACAAAGAGAAAACAAATGTCCCAATTAAAAAAAAAATGAACAGAAGACTTAAACAGATTCTTTGCCAAAGAAAACATATAGATGGCAACCAGGCACATGAAAAAATATTCATCATCAATTATCAACAGGGAAATGCAAATCAAACCCACCTCATACTTCTTGGAATGGCTCATATCCAAAAGACCAGAAACAACAGTGCTAGCAAGAATGGGGATAAAAAGCAACCATTCTATAATGATGGTGGGTATGTAGACTGGCCCAACACTTATGAAAAGCAGTATTCAAGTGTCTCAAAAAGATTAAAAATGGATGCTGTACATGACCCAATAATTTCATTCCTAGGCATCTACTAAAAATTTAAAAATATTAATTTGAAAGGAAACTTGCACTCCCATATTTATTCAAACACTATTTAAATAGTCAAACTACAGAAACAATGTAAATGCCCTCAGACCAGATGAGTGGCTCAAGACATGGTTAAAAACATAATGAAATGCTACTCAGCATTAAAAAAAACATGTAAACTCATGTCATTTGTGACAACATGGATGGGACTAGAGGCATAATGTTAAGTGAAAAATGTCAGACAGAGAAAGATAAATACTGCATGATATAACTTATATGTGGAATACAGAGAAGACAGACTAAGTGTTAAAGACAAGCTTAAAAAACTAACACTTGAAATATGACTATGGAACTAAAATATCTAGAAGAGGAGGGTTTGGGAGAAGGGTGAGAACAAATAGGGAAGAGAATATAATGAACTATGGTGGTGGACTATGGCTGAAATGGGTGCACTATAGTGGCAGCACCTCAAGGGAGCAATCCCATACTTCCCAAATACCCACAATAACATAAGCAAATGCTACATAAGTTTTAAAAAAAGAGAGAGATGATCAAAGGCGAAGAACTGGAAAATGATGAACCTCTGGAACATTAGACTAGTATGAAAGATGTGAGGAATAAAGTGAGCCAACCATTATAATGCAATAATATAAAATACAAAGTTTATAAGCTATGATTTAAAGACATTTTCAATTCAAAGTAAACTGCAATCAGGTCTTAGAAGAAGTGGATATAAGAGGAGATAGGAATAAAAGATTCAGAGAAGTTTTAATTGAAAAACATGATGAAATGTCTTCATAACACTGTGTCATAGTCATGTTAGTCACAATGGAATAGTTGTACAAAAGCCACCATTCCCATTCATTAATGGTTTCTAAACTAAATTTTCCAATAGCCTATTGCTGCTAGGGGTGGACATGATATAGTGCTTTTCAAAGTCATCTAGATAAAATCCTTGAGAAAAATGTCATTTCCCAAGGATGTCATTTTGCAAGGATGAAGATTTTCATCCTTAATTCTTCCCATAATTAAAAAGGACTATATTACTGAAGATATAGTATCCTTCTTGAAACAAGTGAAGATTCATGAAGTAACTTTAGGCTTACACATTAAGGTGTCTGAGTACACAGGTGAAATGAGTCTTCTGAGTATATTCCTGAATTTTGTATCATGTCTTGAGTATCTATCTTGGAATTTCTTTTAAGTGAGATAAAAATGATACTTGCTTAAATTAATGCTTATAAGGTTTTTCCATCTCTTCTATAAAAACACTTACCATTGATGAAAATATATCAGCAGTGTATAATATTAAATTATATTAAATATGACAACTAAAGAATATTTTTCTAGTGTCTAATATAGGTTAAATTTTGTTAAAGCTATTTGAATTCTCTAATCTCTTTTGATACTATACACTTTTTTATAAGTTGGGATAAAAAGTATTAGCAAAATCATGATGAGGGTCAGAAATTTTAATTAAATTTCTCAAGTTGCATAAAAATTTGTCAATATTGAAAGTGAGTTAAAAAAGTCACAGATATGAAAGTTCAATGTCTAATCAACCATTTAGTGTTTCAAGGAAGATACAGAGACAGAGACAGAGAACAGAGACAGAGAGTGAGACACACACAGAAAGGGAGACAGAGAGAGAAAAGGATAGAGACAAAGTAATAGACAATGTAGGAGGAAGGGGGAGGTAAAAGGGTTGGGAGGGATAGAGAAAGACAGAGGGAATAAGAGTTTGAAGAATGGATTTCAACATGTAATAATGAGGGTGAGGCCAAAATATACAAGAAATGAGAAATGGCTATGGCTATCCATCATATTAGGTGATAGGTTAGTGTTATGGACTGAATGATTGTGTTTCCCCAAATTAATATATATTAAAATCCTGCTCCTCAATATGATGGTAAGAGGAAATGAGACCTTTAGGAAGTAACTAAGATTAGGTCTTCAGAAAGGGAAAAGTCAGAGAGCAGAAAGGTATAGGTGCACGGTCCCATATTCTTATCTTCCTCCTTCCACATTTATAGAGACAAATGTTCAGGCAAGTGAAGCTGTGAAAATTCAAGAGTACTACTCATTGATTGGAATTTTAGAATAGTTTCTAAGTCACATTGTGATACAGGCTTAAGGTTTTTATCTAAACTATTTATTGAATCTTAATCAGAAATGAGGACCAGGTAAATCACTCTAAATATAACTGCTAACATATCTTGCAAATTAAAATATTTTGGTGAGGTTGTTGGCAATAGATTAGTCTACATCTTATTTAGATCTAAATATCACTGTATTGATTTCCACTACTACATTTTTGGTGGAATCATTGCAGAATATTGACTCTTCATCACATATCCTAGGGATGATGTAGCTATACAGATTAAAGCTAAATCAAGTTTTGATATTCTTAACATATACTGGCGTGCTGAAGTATCACCTTAAGATCACACAGGATTACTTTCAATTTTTGCTGGCACCTCTTTGAGGCACAGTATTTTCAAAAGATTTAAACTTAATGGAGTATTTGTGCAAAAGTTCATGACCACAAGGAAAAACTCATTCATCATTACTTATTGTGTGTCACTCTCATAAAACAAGTTTAGAACAGACTTTGGATTTCAGAAGACACCTACAGATTTCCCTGAAGTATGAAAGCAAGGATGAAGAGTCAGCTAGATCTCCTCTCACTTTATCTTAACGTAATATAGCAGTTGTAGTCAAATAAAAAAGAGGTGGGGCATCCTCCCCAAAGCAAACAAAGTATATTTATAGTACTGTCATTGCATTTATGAATGTTTCCTGTCACTAAAAAAAAAAATGTTCAACAAACTGCAAGTTTGTTTATGAGAATGAAAGTATTTAAAACTTATTTTGTTTTGTTTATTTTCCCCTAATTAACTAAGGAATATAATTGTGTACAAGGAATGGACAAGTTCATTCAATTCACTTGATCAGTTAATCTTTTGTGTTATTAGGTCAAATTGCTATTTTTCAGAGCTGTAATATATTACAAATGTTTATATAATGGAACAAGGTTAATACTAGATATAATATTTCAAAGTAACTCAATGGAATGTTCTTTAGACTAGATTTTAAATTTTTGCACCAGCTAAAACTGTTTTTTTGAATTTACACAACTGAAAAAAAATTAGACATGCCTAATATTTTGCTGATTTAACAAAAGAAGAAAGACATATTTTTTGAATACTTAGCCCTTCTATCAAACAACTGAAAAACAGACTTCAAAGGAGAGTAACTCATCAGTTGAGTGTTTCATGAAATGACACTATGGGACACAATTTCTACTTTATTTTATCATTTACAAATTGTCACTACTATTTTCAATTTATTGGTTGTCCTTTAGAATATTGTTTATCCAAATGTAAGCATTCAAATTTGTAAATATAACACTGTTTTCCCTTAAGAGAAGTTTATATATAATGTGTGTACTGACAAGCATCTTACATTTTTCATTTTAATATTTTGTACATCAATAAATATACCACACATAAAAAGTACATAAATCATTAATCTAGATGTAATGAATTACACTAACATTAACTACAAAGTAATCACTACCAAATTCAATAGATTGTGTATGTGCACGTGCACACACACACAGTCTTTACAAATAAAATGATAACCTTCCTTTCTCACAAAGCTGAATTTTATGACATTCACATTCTTCTTTATCACTGATTTATAACAACTAAAAGTAGTTTTGCCTGTTTTAAAATATTACTAAAAAGTATTATTTGCCGTATTTTTAGTTCAACATTACATGTTTTTAATTCAACATTTCATATTGATTTTACAGATTTAGGTATATCATGTGTAGCTATAGTTCATTCATTTTACTTCATGCACTATATTTTAATATATAAACTAAACACAATTTATTTATCTTTTTTTAAAAGATTTATTTATTTATGCATAAGGAAGCTGCGGTACTGGCCAGAGTCTTGGGGGGGGGGGGGGTGTGTGTGTGTNAGGGAGCAGAACAAGCAGATAGACTGAAATACACTGCTTGCTGAGGGGAGCAGCGGGCGAAGCAGGAGAGGTCTGCTACATCATGTGGGTCCCCTCCCTGGCCAGGGATCAAACTCTGCGCTGCTGTACTGCGGATGCTTCACAGTGCGGTGCTCAACCCGCCGCGCCACCAGGGATGCCCCTATTTCTTGCTGAATGGATATTTGAATGATTTCTAGGATTGACACTTTGGTATAGTATACAATACTGCTTTGTAGGTTGCAGTATATATCTTAAAAGATATTTTCATATTTATGTGTGATATATATGGTAACCCATGCATAAATACAGATATATGGTGTATATGTACATATTTATATACATATATGAATGTACTGTATACTTAATACCACATATGTACATATAAATATGTGTGCTGTATGTATGCACACTGACATGCACACATTCTTTAAAATAAACGTTTATTTTCAGTGGCTGTATGGTTTTCACTTTGTGAATGTATTATATTTTTAACCTGTCCTCAAAGAACATTTATGTTGTGATTAGTGTCTTGGTATTTCAAAAAATTCTGTTGTGCATCTGCTATAGTTTTCTCTGAATACATAGATAAGTATATCTGGAACACATATTTAGTAATGTAATTGCTGGGTCAAATAAATGGTATTCATCTTCTCAAATGAATATTGTTGAATTTTCTTTTAAAAATCACATAAATTAATTTTGTGCATACTTAAATATTCCATTCATTTCTTATTTCAGTCATTGTTACAACAAATGGTGATTATACATACTAGTTGCAGTTAACTAGGTAAAAATAAGAGAAAATTATTTGTGGGGTTAAATGTATTTTAAAAAATACCTTGATATGGTAATTGGATATTATTGGGGAAATTATAAATTGTAAGACTATCTACTACAATCAAGCAGAAGACATCTGTTTATTGGACATCTGTATATTGCTGAAAAGGTGAACCTACAAAGAAATGTCAATAACAAGCTATCAGACTACAGATAAATGGAGTATCTGCTTCTTTGTGGTAGTGATGGTTTAGAATTAATGAGAAGTAAGAAGGTCATTATTCCAAAAGAAAAGTTCTAGAAATGTTTTCCCCCTTCCATTTCCCTTTAATCAAATCTTTTGACATTTATGTCTAAGAATATGTTCATCAAAAATGACACTTGAATTACAGGACTTCATCTAGACCAAATTTTGAAACAGGTGAAGTCTGTTTTCAGATGCTATCATGTTCCATGCCATGGCTTCCTTATTCACATTACTTGATAGTTTTGTGTCTTTAACCCTGTGCCACCAGGGAGGCCCTTCTTTCCTCTTTTTCAAACCACATATAGGGCTAAACTCCTACTCCAAACATTAACCTTTACTCTTGATAATCTTATAAATATAGCTGAGTCAGCTCTGAAATATCTTTTGTAATGCAGAAGTCATGGGATGGTAGCATTAAAGTAAAATGTGAAGATTGATACCATGGGCTTACCTGACAGCTCTGTTACTATTAGTAGACAGTTCTTGAGATGGCAGAATAAAGCCCTGGGCAATATATGCTATGACAGTCATGGTCATGGCCTATTTCTGTTATTTCCTTTTAAAGCTGGCTTGCATTGGTAGCAATTTCCTATCCATCTATGAGATATCTCAAAGGTACTGTGTGGATTAGGATTTACTATAAAGAGCAAGACATAATGATACTAATAAAACAATAGAAAATCAATTAATGATTATAGAAGCAATTCAATACATTAAAATAAACCACTTACACATTACGAATTTATAAGAAACTTGAATCACATACTCATTTCTCATTTGTTTTAAGGCCCGAAACATCATTTTAGATGTCATCACCTGCCCAGGAGTGTAATGATTTCCTCTGCCATCCAGACATTAAGTAAAGAAGGGCTATTATTTCTTATCCAGCAAATTGTTTTTTTCCACTTTCAACATAAAATTCTATGTATTTTGAAGGGAATGATATTTTACCAGTTTTAATATAATAGCAAGCTATATGCTTAAATTGGTATGGTGAATTGTAAGAAAATGTATTCTTGAGTCAAGCTTTACTGTATAATTTTAAATAGTTTTTATGATTATATATAATATGTATATTCATGTTTCTTGAGTTACTATGAAGTTCAGTTTTCTGCAAGTATAATTTAAATGTTCTAAAATTGGATCTATTTATTTCTTTCAGAAATTATTTTACACTTACTATGTGTACAGACTCATGAAGCATTATGTGTAACATAAGCAGTTATACAAAATGTAGTGTCTGCACTCAAGGAATTTATGTCCTTAAAAAGTTGTGATTTGATACATGAAGATTTACAACATAAAACAGTATGTAGTGTTGGCATGAGCTTCTGTCTTTTCTAAATCCAAACATTTACTCTGGAGAAGATGAATAAGGGCAAGTGACTATAATGTGGACGTACAATTAATTACATGATTGCACAGATTAGTGACTGAAAACCCAGCATACCCTAAATTATTTTTGGTGTGTAGAGTGATATTACACTCTTTTATATAAATATTCAATTTACTTTTCTCACAGTTTTACGTTCTATCACAAACCTTTCCCATTTCCTACCTAATCCTACCCAAATATGGAACAATTCAAACTAAATGAGTAGCTCTTGGACATAGTGCTAATTTTTTATTGTACAGGCCCTCTTCTCATTATAAAAATATATACTGTGGAAGCAACAGGGAATGGCCAACTACAGTTTCAGTCATTATTGAGATACTAATACTATTTGTATAAACTCTTACTAAATTTTTACCTGATTCTTAATCTAAAACCTTCTTTACCTGTATTTTGCATTTTCCAAACCAGATGTTTTTTCCTCTGACTACTGATTTCACCTAGTCTATTTCAACAATATAACAGAGAACACTTTTTCTCTTCTAGTACAAATTTTTTTTTTTCCTTAGGAGTACTTCCAACAATCTAATATCCTACAAATGTTTACACATGTGTCTTTCCAAATATTACTGGAGTACAACAAAAACCTAACATGAGTTCATGATTAGAACAACTGCAACATAAGATTCATAAAACATAGGCTGGTCAGTACAGAGAACAAATATAAGAACAATTTATACCGTTGATTCAAGAAGAAACCAAAACCAGAAAATATGTGAAATCCATTAATGTAATAGAATCAATAGTTTACATTTTTAAGAAAAATTTGGTCATTATTCAATTTTATGGAGACTTCCAAAATGCCTTCACAGGAAATGATAGGGCTAAACAATAACTAAAACATATGAGAAATAAGTAGTAGACCAATCTTTCTTATAAAATGGAAAAATGTTTTTGAATCTGATATTGAATACTAACAAATGCTTTTTGTATGTCTTGAGATGATCATATGATTTTGATTTATCTTTTTTGTTTATGTGTTGTGTCATATTGATTTATTTTACATATGTGTGTTGAAGACATTTCTTCATTGCATAAATCTCATTGATCATAGAGTATGATTCTTTATAAGTATTGTTTAACTCATTTGTTAGTACTGTGCTAAAGATTTTTGAATCCTTGCCAATCAGAAATACTAGTTTATCATTTTCTATAGATTGGTTTTTGGAATCAGGTTAATGTTGTTATTTTAGAATGTTTGCATCTTCAATCAATCCTTGACTGATTTTTTAATTTTTACCAATCTTTTCAATTTTGGAGGAAGAGTTTAAGAAAAACATAGATTAATACTTCCTTGAAAATTTGATAATATCTATTACTGAACATTTTTGTTGGGGGGTTGAGGAAATCTGATTACAAATCAATTCTCGTACCTATAACTAATATGATCAGATCTTCTATTTTTTCCTGATTCAATTTCAGAATGGTATATGAGTATAAGAATTTATCTATTGTCCAGTTTTTTTGTTATGCTCCTGTAAAATTTTCTGTTATGCTCCTGTATATTTCTGTAGCATCCACTGTACTTTATTTCTTCTGATTTTAGATATTCATGTTTTCCTTTCTTTTGAATTTTGATGAAGGTTCATTTATTTACTAATATTTTTAAGATCCAGCCCATGTTTTCACTGTTGTTTTTAATTGTATATTATATTCTCTATTTGGTTATTTCTGCTCTATTTTATTTCTTTCCTTTTACTAACTTTTTTTTTGTCTTCCTTTTCTAGTTCCCTAGTTGTTAAGCATAGAATTTTAATTTGTGATCTTTCTTTGTTGCTGAAGTGGGCCTTTATTTTTGCAAATGTCCCTCCTTAATAATGCTTTTGCTGTTTTCTAAGTTTTGACAGTTTTGATAAGTCACATCATTATTTTCATTTATTTCTTGACATCATATTTGACTTCCATGTTGATCTAGAGTTTTTCAGTGCCATGTTGTTTAGTTTCCATTTATTTGTGATTTTCCTCTTTTTCTTCTTTGGGTTGATTTTGAGTATAATTTCCATTGTGATCCAAAAGGAAACTTTACATAGTTTCAGTCTTCACAAATTTATTGAAATTTGTTTAATGTCCTTGAATGATCTATCTTTGAGAATGCCATTATAAAAAAGGATATATATCCTGCTGCTTTAGTTGTCCATCATTCAAGAAGAACATACTATGGCCAGCAAACACACATTAATAAATAGTCATCTCAATATTAGGGGAATGTAAATTTCACAGCTAATACTAAAATAGTTACTATCTAAAATGACAAGAAACAAGGAATGAAAAGGTCTGAGAAGGGAAACCTTATAACTGTTCTGTGGAAAGTAACTGGGTAAAGCTATTATGGAAAGCATATGAAGAGATCTAAAATCTAAATATAGAAATTTCATACTCTGTAGTTGTCCTACTTCTGTGTATTTACCTCTCAAATTATAAGACCACTGATTTGAAGATATTATGCAGCATTATATTCATTACGTATTACACAGTAGACAAAAGCTGGAAACAACCTAAATGCCTATCAACATATAACTAGATAAAACAGATGCAGTATATATACAAAACAGAATATTAGGCAGCTGTAATAAGGCTGAAACCCTGACTTTTGCAACAGCAGCGATAGACTTATTGGATATCATGCTTTGTGAAATAAACCAGGTGGATAAAGACAAAAACTATATGAATTCACTCATATCTGATATTTAGAAATCAATTGAATTAATTAAATAAAAAAAAACAAATTTAAATTATAAGACAAACTAATGGTTACCATAAGGAAGGAGGAAACTGGTCGATAATTGGATAAAAGAGGTTAACTGAATGGAGAAGGGTACTATAGAACTTATAGTGTTGAACTTAAAGCAGTATGCCTAGTATTTACTCATGATGGTGCATACCTGAAATTTACACAATTTCAATAAATGACATAAAAATACTTTTAAAAAGACAAGATTCCAGATGTCAACCTTACATTGTTGAACTGATTTTCCTTTCAACAACTCTTGAAATCACATGTTTTATACTAATCAAAGCATGCTAAAATGTACCAACAAAATAATTTTTTTAAAATAATATAGTTTAATAGAAGACATACTGATGGTCACTTGATTCACAAGAAAACATAAACCAAAATGGAGAGGCAAAATAAATGAATGCAAAATCACAACAATGTAGACTGTTCCTGTAATTCTTGCCTGCACATGAAGGACTTCAGTGATTTTTATGGTGACTTTCCAGGACTGAGCATTTTATTATTATTTTTTTTTAACACAAAGTGAAATGCTATAGTTCTGTGGCCTTTTAGACTCTGATGTCAGGATCCAAATCTCTGTTACCATGGGGACCAGATTATTACACAAGAGTCACATAATAACCAACATTTTTCTCTTCCTGAAGAGCTATTCATTTCAGATATAAGGTTAATGGAGTCCAGCAATTTTAGATTTGGCATCCTGTGTGTTACTGAGACTAAGAAAGATATGAAATGCCTTAGATATGAATATTTACTAAAAATAAAATCATAGACTTTAATTTTCATTATTACTATCTATGAATCCAAATCCTGAAAATAATCAATCTTTAATGATCTTAATTTCATTTAATAATATGCAATTAGATAATTTTCTACATTAATAAATTAATGAAAAATCTTAATATACTGAGAGAAGCAGCTAAGGTTTTACCTTCCTAAAGAAACTAAAAGGGTTACCAGAAAAGACTAATTGGTTGACTCAGGCCACATTCAAAAAAGTAATAATGATTTACTTGTTAAAGTCTCCATTTGGACTGAACTGAGAATGTAAGCAATTTTAAATAGCATTGTTTGGATACTACTCAGGCAGGGTTGTCATGTTGCATAACTGCACAGGGATTGATTCCCATAGTACATATACACCATGGAGTTATGCAACATGGCAGCCTTCTTTTATATAACGTGTGCTGTTTAACACAGGAATAAGTAATTTTTAAAAGCAGATCTCAGCAATAAATAAGATCATGAGTCAATGTTATGCCAAATACAGAACATAGAGATCCTGGAAATATGTTCTAAGTATAAGGACTAAAGATAAGTTGCAGAATGACAATAAAGCTCAGAGAACTAGAGGCACTGGTTTACTTGATTGATCTGTGATTGCTAGCAATACAGAGCAGGACACAAAGGAATGTATGTTTTCTACTCCATAACTTAAATGGGAGCACATAGGTTCATATATTATCTTAGAATGACACAACAGGATAAAAATACAGCATATGGGGTGATTTTATGAGTTGTGTATGTGATAATTATATGTGCTCTGCAAATAAGTAGAGCTATTTTTCCAGTAAGCTAAAATAATATTTAAAAATAGTAGTACTCAATACAGAAAGACTAGTATTTGTAAAAGAAAATATGTCTATATTTATTTAAAGAAATGATATTACTCAGCAAGTTTCCCAGTGAAGATAAAGCCCACAATGGTAATTTTATAATCATTTCCTAGATATTATCTTAAAAATCAGAGAGAGAAGAAAAGACATAAAAGATATGAATTAGTTTTTAAAGTCAGAAAATTAATATTTCCTATATACTAGCAGGTTCTTGTAGAACCTGTTATTCTGTCTTGCTAGCCAACATATTTTAGAATCTGCATGCAGCCTTCATGAAGATAACGATTCGATTGGTAATCACTTCTGTAAAAGAACTTTAAGGCTTCTTAGAAATTGTTACAGGGCAGGGAGAGGAGCACCCAGAACCCTCAAACTTGCCCTCTTTGAATGGGTTTTGCTATTTGTTGCATTAAGATAAACATATAAAACTTTTAATGGAAATGAATTTTAATATAATTAGGGTATAATAAAGAAAGAATAAAGAATATAGTTATTAAGTTAAGCATTTAAAGTTACTTATTTTTTTGAGGGTAAAAGTTTGCTAAATAGGATTGGTTTAAAGCAAGACCCAAAAACCTGCCACACATTTAAAGGACTTTTTAGTAGAGACCCATAGAAAAGGGTTAGAAAGAGTTAGATAAATTTGGGAGGAAAAGAACAAAATTAAAATTAAGATGAAAGCTGCCATTGTAACTTTTTTACGGGTTTTTTATTTATATTTGTTTCAACCAGTCCAAGACTAAAAAGCAAGTACAGTTTTTTTTATATGTCCCTCTGCTTTACGTGTTTTTTTAGGTTTTTTTGCTGTTCTCCATCTTCCTTTCTTTTTTTTTTTTTTTTTTGCAGAAATTTTATTTTTTTTAGCTTTACTTACTTAGGGCAGAACCAGGATTTTTGGAACTTTTTTTTTTTTTGGGACCACCCTGCTACAAAATTCTGGACAACTTCTAAGAGTTGAGGGTAACCTGCAGCCTCTACCCATCACCAGCTGAAAACCTAACTTTCTCAGTCCTGCAACTGCAATGAAATTAACTTTGCCCAATAACTGGAAGGAGCTTGGAAACAGATACTTGTTCTAGTTGTGCTAACAGATAAGAACCCAAACTCTACTGACACTGCTTGCAGTCTGTAAAACCCTAAGTATGGGAATCAGAGAATCAATTACCAGACTCCTAGCTGGCAGGAACTGGGTATTAACATATGCATGCTGTTTTAAGTTGTTAAATATGTGATAATTTGCTACAAAGCAATTGATAACAAATAATGTCTAAACAGTAAATACTCAAAGTCCCAATTGTAACAACAACAAAAAGCCTTAATTCCTCTGATAAGTTATTTGCAATTTAACACAGAGTAGAATTGTTTTACGTGGATAGAATGACCACTTTGAATACTTCCTAAAGATTTACAGGATTATTAATATAGATGAGAATTAGCTCTTCTGCAGTGACCAAGGACAGGATATGGCTCACCTTTCTAATTCTGAATTATATAGACGATGTTGCAGACTGATTTTTGAGCCATTCAATGTGGCAGTGGTGGAACTTTTATTTTTCCTTCTGTCTGCAAAGGCTCACCTCCAGGAACTCATTTGAGTGGTTGTCAGCTTGGTTAATCTATCCTGTCCACAACCTATTTCTGAGAAGACATTATCTAACTGAGAAGAGATTTCCTAGTTCTTTCTGGATAAAATCTCAAAGTTTGGAGTTAATAGTTGCCATTTGCTATGGCAGAGAAACGTCTGACATATACAGACACACTGTCTCCTGAAAAGGCATTTTACCTAGTTTTATGGGAAATGCTTTATGTTTTATTTAAAAATAATTTCTTGCAATGAAAAGTTTTAAAAACTTTTAATTATTTTATCAATTTCTGCAAAAAATGAATCAAATACCATTAGAAATTGTAATGATTTCTCATAAATTACCTTGCCCACCTAAGACAACCTTCTCAGTTTCCTCCACTGCAGAGTATTGTTTTTAAAATGGACTGTGCTTTGTGTGCTTTATTCACAATAGCAATTCCAGGTGCATATGAAGATAAAGGTGACTAATTAGGTTGCTGCTTATTCTCAAGGAAGTAATTAGGCATCATTAGGGTATTATTTTTAAATTAGGGCTTGCTTTCATGTGGAATTTATATAGTGCTCTGTCTTTGTAGAAATAGTCTTGAAACTCATTCATTTGTTCAGAAAAGAAAAATTAAATGTCATTATTAAGATCTACCTTTCTGAAAACATAGCCAACAGCAATTTGGTTTAAAATTTGTCAGCTTTGCACAAAAGGCAATTTGAACATTAGCAATCAGTCTTTCAAGGTGATTGCTATCTGCATATAGAGATGTGAATTTAAAAGGCCATAAAATCATCATCTTTATGTCTTTATAATCAGTAGCAACAAGAAGTTCCTATTATTTGCAAATTTTTGGAGATATAAAGGGCTCAAGATGCACACTCTAACCTCAAGAAACACACCTAGATTTTCTTTGTGCGTTATTAGCAAACAAAATTTGAACACTAATTTATGAGAGACATGTGACCACACTGAAACTGTTGCTTGTTTATAAATTCAGAAATATCCTTTAAAGAAACCTGAATAAGTGGGCACATATAGAACAATGAATACATCTTTAAGTCCTACTCAAAATATAACACCCTGACTTACACCAAAGTAACTGATACTTCTATAATGATTTTTTAAATCTTTCATCTTCTTGGAGTCCTAATGCATGAGACGATCTCTTTATTCATTTTAAATGTATTTTTACCATCTTTGGTAAAATATCATTTTTCAGATTTGGATTTCTTTACCTATATAATGGAGATATTATATTGTCTAACTCATATATCTATGCAAAGATTAAGTTGGCTTATCCTTAGATAACACTTAGAGCAATGCCTAGCAAATAAGTATCCAGTGTGAGCTATTATTGTCTTATCATTGCTATTGTTATTATTATTATTATTAAGTTCCCACATCCTAGGGATTTAGATGGGTTGAAGATATAAAATCAGCTTACAAATCATGCATGATCTAAGTATATTTAAAAAGCATTCAAACAAAATTTTAATTGTTTATTTCATACTGTGATCACAAATTCCCATTCACTCATCAATTACCTTCCTTACTTTAATTCTAACTAAAATGTTATTCTATTTCACTGAAAAATGAAACATTATTTGACAAGAACATCCACCAACATTGGCTACCGTATGTAGTAGCCTAAGCCTATTGTATTTGCAGATACATTCTGCTTTCTCTCTTTATCTTTGTTGAAATTTCCAATTGTCTATTTGAAGTCAATATTTCCACTGGGGCAAAAGACTCCAATATGCTCTTAACTATTTATACACAGACCTAACTCCATTAGTTCTCTCCTATCTACAATTTCTTTCGCATCATTTTTTTTCTATTTTAGAATTGTTAATATCATAAAGCATCAATCTTTTTTTTTTTTAAATATTTTCACTTCTTTTTTTTTAAAGATTTATTTATTTATGCATATAAGAACTGAGGGTACAGGCCAGAGATGCAGGGGCAGTGAGAGGATTCACCAGAGACAGAGTGGGGAGGATAACAGGAAGATAGACCAAACTACACTGCTGAGAGGAGCAGCATGCAAGGTTGGAGAGGTCTGTTGTGCTATATGAGTCACACCCCCTGTCTGGTGGCAGGGATGCAACTAGTGCTTCAGTGGCTGTGGTTTGCTTCCTAATGCATTGCTTAAAACCCACTGTGATCAGGGAGGCCCCTTTCTCACTTCTTACAAAGAATTCCTGAACTACATTTTCTTCAGTAATGAACAAACACCATTTCTTTGTATAATGATGAAATGCTTTTTAAAATTCATATTCCATATGTAGGTAGCAATCACCTTCAAAAACTGGTTGCTAACATTTTAATTGCCTTATGTTCAAAGCTTCTGCATAAAAAGTTAATTAATTAGTTTGGCACCATAATTTCTCTATCTTCCTAGTTGTATATCCACTGTACATATTATTGTTTAATATAACATATTTTATAAAATTTGTTTTGATACACTGATTCCTAAACAAATTTTGTTATTCCACAATCACATTAAAATCATTATAAATAAGTTAAAATTTAGATCTAAAATGTCTAGATAATCTTGCTTTAATATTTGATGCAATTTATTAGTATGAATGCCATACACTTTGAGTCATAAATTCAGAAGGTAGTATTAGCTCAGTCTTTATATGCTATATGATCTTAGACCATTTTTTAAAATAGCAACAAATAAAATTACTTAGTCATATCACTTATGGTCCTTCTCATTTGAGAATAAATTCTTAGCTATTTTTAGAACATCAACTATACAGGGAATCTATACTTTAACTTAATGTTTTTAAAAGAATTATGAAAATTAAAACTTCAATGTTTAGGCAATGACATGCAATTTAAAAATATATAATGAATAAACTAGATTTTGGGACTCAGACAACCTCTATAGCATTTATTATAATATAGTGTATAGAATAGTAATATACTAGCCATTTCAGATTATTAATTGATATATAAGTAATGAAGAAAGAGGATGAAGATATTGGAGAAGGGAAATGAGAAGGAAGCAAAGAAGAAAGGACAGAAGAAAGAAAAAGTGTTTTCTTTACCTGAAACTAGTATATCTGTCTGTGATACTCTCTTTATTATAGTAGCTAATAAAAAATATGACTCAACCTCCCCTTATGGTTAACAGAGAGCATAAAAATTATAGCTAAAATATTTATTGAATAATGAATTTTTGACAATTTATAATGTTTATATTAATGTTTTGAAACCATATATGTGATTTTCTGTTTATAGAATAAAGCGAACAAAGAGCAGTCTTCCAGCTCATGCAAGGGGTTGTCTCAACACTATCAAGCTATCAACAACCACTGAAACATGAGTTCAATTCCTGGCCAGGGAACTAACCCACATGATGCAGCAAACCTCTTCTGTCTCAACCCCTGATCCCCTCAGTAGTGTATTTCCATAGAAATCTGCTTGTTCTGCTCCCCACTCTGTCTCTGGTGAATCCTCTTGCATCCTGCACCTCTGGTCTACACCCCCTTTCTTGAATGCATAAATAAATAAAAGTAAATCTATTTTTAAAAAGAATAAAGAGGAGTCACAGTCACATTGAGTGTATAAATATTAAATATATATAAAATAAGTAAACATGTGATAGGTAAGGAAGATAACCAACACACACACATTGTAGCATGGTGTACTATTAGTAAAATATTTTTAAAGAAAGATTAAATGTGATTGTTTTACTACAAACACAGTATTCTTTAATATCTTGCACTGTGAAAAATAGCGCAATGCAACATTTGGATAAGGTCTATTCTGAAAAAATATTAAATCAGATTTACTGACTTTCCTAAAAGCAAGACTTCCTTAAAGGGTAAATGAAAACAACTTTCTAACTTAAGATCTTTGATAGTATTAGTCTCAATAAAGTTGATGATTTCTTTGGGAAGAGTTTAATCAGTTTATTGTGACATGGTACCAGCCATTCAATTCTATAAAACAATTGTGATTGATTAATGCTGTTCCATGAATTGGCCAGAAGGGAGCCAAAGAATGTCACTTTTGTGGTATGTTTCAAAACACAACTTCAGTAAAGTATTGCCTTCTGGATTTGAAATATTCATTTTTCTGTGACTATTCATGAAAATATCTTTTATTAGCCATTTTCTATATAGAAAGTATCAATGGTGATTACACTCTATGACAGAAGTCACAGCAATGAACTAAATGTAATGGCATATGATAAGGTTAAGCCTTTTTTTCAAACCCTTAGCTAGTTAAGTATTGATATTTCCTGACCAGAACACAGTAAGCACAATTATAAGGCCGACTCTATGTCTACTAAAGTGCTATATCAACCTGGGATGATTCCAAAGGTCCAGACTGAGACTAACTATTTAGAAAAGAGACACAATTATTCTCAATACAATGTATCTCTTCCAACCTTTTTTTTTTTGGTTCCAACTTTATCACTTTTATTTATTACATATGCTATCTTCTTCCTTCTTACATTATTACATATAAAAGCATATATTCTCAGTTTTTTTTTTTAAATAAAGAAATAATCCAATTTTCTTGATACAGTCATTTATTTTTGGGCATATGGGTTGTTTTCATAGATTGCCTATTGTGAAAAGTGCCAAGAAAATGTGGTATAGATACACAATGGAACACAGCAATCAAAAAGGATAAACTCATGCAATTCGCAGCAACATGGATGGAACTATTAGGGATTATGTTCAGTGAAATAAGCCAGAAAGAAAAGGAAAAATATTGGAAGGTTTCACTTAGAGGAAGAATGTAGAGGAAATAAACAAGGGACTCAAGAAAAAAATAATTGCAATAAATTAAAAAATCAAAATCAATAGACAACTATAAATCTGAGACATTCCTTAGTATAGGAGGAGTGAGAAGGAACAGAATGGGTGGGAAGAGCACAAGGGACTATGATGATGGATTAATTGGTGATGGGAATTTCATGGGGACAAGAAATAGACACTGTACAAAAATGAAAAATAATATAAAATGTATATATAAAATTTATAAAGTAAAGGGGTAAAAAATGAAAAAAGAAATAATCCAGAAGGGTATTATTACTTAAAGAAAAAAAGTTAGTTTATTCCTTCTTAGATAAGATTGAATCAAGCATTAATTTCTCTTCTGTAAATAGGCATACCTTTTTCTACATATCCAATGGGATCATTTTGGATGGGGACGTTACAAAGGTAAACTTGAAAGAACTGCCTGCTACGACAGTAGCTCTAGTTATACATTCTACATGCAGCATCATTTAAAAACACACATATGGTTTATATTATTTTTACCAAGTTATACATTTTCAAATTTCTCACTATTTTCTATGAAGATAGATACCTTAGCATATTCCATGTGTCAGCCAACAAAATAAATCAGAGAACTTCAGAAAAAATTATTTCTCTGTGTTCAGATATTAAATTATCAACTTTGAAACTGTGGTTCCTAAAATTTTTATTAGATATTTTCAGACTCAACTGAGGGTAGCAAATGTCAAGTGTAACTGCAATAGTCTTTTTGCCCCAAATGCCATTTTTTGCTGTATTTGTTTTCTCTTGTACCTCCCATTAAATGACAAATTAAAAATCTCAAAGTAAAAATCCTTAAAATAAGCATCAGAGTAAACATCTCAAAACTATATAAATTACTAACAATTTTATTAGTTTATTAAATTAGTTACATTATCTTTAACATATCTAATGATTTTATGTAGAACTTGCAGGAAAGGTAAGATGTGAATCAAAAAAGTTATGGAGTCTAGGTCTAGCCATTGGGGGAAAATGTGGATAAATAATACAAAGATACACGGAGACTTTAAAAGGAAGTATAAGAAAAAAAAATAAGACTAGCTATATGTACATTTGGAAGAGTAGCTTTCAGATACGCTTTTCTTTCAGTGTACTGATGAACCATATTTTATGCAATGACTGATTCTAGAGAGAGTGTGTTCAATGACGGCTTGATTTTTTAAGCTTTGCAGTACCTTTTTTTCGTATTAAGTCCACTGAAGTTAATATATGAAAGAAATAATACTACCTAAAGAATAATAATTAAGATGTGACAGCTATTCCATTATGAAATAGATTTGACAATTAATGTCAGTTATTAAATTAACTGCAGGCCATTTAAATAATATTGTTCTGGGCCTCCCTGGTGGCTCAGTGGGTTAAGCAACACACTATGAAGCAAACTACAGCCTCTGCATCACAAGTTTGATCCCTGCCACAGGCCAGGGAGGGGACCCACATGGCACAGCAGACCTCTCCTGCCTCTCCCGCTGCTCCCCTCAGCAGTGTGTTTCAGTCTGTCTGCCTGTTCTGCTCCCCACTCTGTCTTTGGTGAATCATCTCACTGCCCTGGACTCTGGCCTGTACCCCAGTTCTTGTATGCATAAATAAATAAATCTTTTTAAGAAAAATAAATAATAATGTTCTGAACTTAAGAAAAAATATTTTTTTTATACTTCACAGCACATTAAAAGATTTTCTGAGTGCCTATTTATAATTTTGTTCTATGGATTTTTTCAACAGCAAAAAAATATTTTACAATCTTAACTCAATATTTACTCATTTATTTTCCAAAGCATTTGAAAATACATTATTATCATAAAAATAAGACCGTATTGGAAATTTGGATCACTAGGTAACTAATTTAAATTACAAAGCAAATTCTAACATCTTTTGAATATACATTCCCTTTGCACCAAAGATGCAATCATGAAAGAACTGAAAAAAATAATAGAAATAGGGGATAAATCCTAGAATTTTCTTCCAACAAAATTTATAAAAATGTAATTTTTGTTTCAAATTTTAAGCACTTACAAAAGTCTAAAGAATTTGTGCCAGCTCTAAATCCTTGTATATACCAAAACTCTAAGAATTTATTTTAATTCTAAGAATTTAATATTCACCAGAATATAGTTTCCATTTTAATGAAATTCTTTATTTGTGCTTCACTTGCTTTATTTTCAGTAGAACTTAAAGTTTGAATTCTGAGTTGAATTAAAGTGCAAAGCTAGTTTTCATAATCCTTTAGAAACAGTTCCTAAGTATATGACAAGTCATTTAAAATATAAGTTAATGTGTTTATAACATGTCTCAGAATATTTCAATTATATTTCTTCAATTCAAAATCACACCAGCATTGAATTACTATTGAATTTTATGTAAATGGAAAAAACTAAGACCTTAAGTGGTTTAATGAATGCATCATTACATTCAAGAAGATAGTATATGGCTATAGTTCACAAGTTCTTTAATTTTTCACTACTAATATATACACGAGCTGCTGGGATACTTAGGGAAACAGTATTGCTGGATCATGTGTTACAAACAAACTATAATTATGAAGAAAACAAAGGGTTGCTACTGTAATATACTCAGATCATTTTGAATAATTTATAATTAGACACAAATAATTCTTTTTTTTTTAAAGATTTATTTATTTATGCATACAAGCACTGGGGTACAGGCCAGAGGTGTGGGGGGGTGAGAGGATTCACCACAGAGAGCCGGGAGCA